>PUFA01000307.1:1307500-1488649 GCA_003508835.1 Eonycteris spelaea | reverse complement strand
CTCCTCTTTTGATTTTTTGGAAGAGTTTGAGTAGAATAGGTATTAAATCTTTGAATGTTTGGTAAAATTCGTTGGTGAAGCCATCTGGTCCTGGACGTTTACTTTTTTGGTAGGTTTTTGATGATTGTTTCAATTTCCATACTGCTGATCTGTCTAGGTTTTTCAGTTCTTGCTTTAGTCTCTGAAGGTTGTATCTAAGTACTTGTCCATTTCTTTTAGGTTATTAAATTTGGTGTTATATACTTTTTCATAGTATTTATATGATCCTTTGTATTTCTGCATTATCAGTTATAATTTCCTCCTCTTTTCATCCTGATTTTGTTTATTTATGTCCTTTCTCTTTTTTCTTTAGTGAGTCTAGCCAGGGGTTTGTCAATTTTATTTACCTTCTCAAAGAACCGGCTCCACATTGCATTTATATTTTCTATTCTTTTCAATTTAATTCTACTCTAATTTAATTATTTCTTTCCTTCTACTGACTTTGGGCTTCTTCTGTTCTTTCTTTTCTAGTTTTTAAGATGAAGCATTATGTTGTTTATTTGGACTCGTTCTTGTTTCTTGAGATAGGCCTGTAATGATATGAACTTTCCTCTTATGACCACTTTTGCCATGTCCCAAAAGTTTTGATATGTTGTACTATCATTGTCATTTGTTTCTATGTATCTCTCGATCTCTCTTTTTATTTCTCCTCTGACCTAGTCATTCTTCAGTAGCATGTTGTTTCATCTCCATGTATTTGTTCTTCTCTCTTTCTTTTTACAGTTGATCTCCAGGTTCAAAGCATTATGATCAGAGAATAGGATTGGTATGATTTCAATCCTTTTAAATTTGTTGAGGCTAATTCTGTGTCCCAGTATGTGGTCAATTTTTGAAAATGTTCCATGTTGACTAAAAAGAATGTATAAGTAGCTGTTTTGGTAGGAAAGGCTCTGAAAATGTCAGTTATGTCCAGTTGGTCTAACGTTTCATTTAAGGATGTTATTTCCTTATTGATTTTCTGTTTCGAAAACACTACACTAGTGTTTTGGTCTGTTTTATCCCTTTAGTTCTGTTAGTAATTGCTTTATATATTTCAGGGCTTCCTGATCGGGAGCATAGATATTAATAAATGTTATCTTCTTGGTGTATGTATGAGTCCCTTTATTGTTATGAAGTGTCCCTCAGTATCTTTCTTTACCTTTTTGATTTTGAAGTCTATTTCTCCGATATTAGTACCACTACTCCTGCTTTTCTCTGAATGCCATTTGCTTAAAATACATTTTCCACCCTTTCACTTTAAGTCTATATTTGTCTTTGGAGCTGAGATGTGTCTCTGGAGGCAGCATATTGGTTGGGTTTGTTTTCTGATCCAATCTGCAATTCTGTGCCTTTTTATTGGTGAGTTCAGTCCATTTACATTTAGGGTGATTATTGAAATATGAGGTTTTCCTATAGCCATTTTCTCTTTTGCTCCCTGGTAGCTCAGTGTTGCCATTGCTTCCTTGTCTTTGTTTTTTTTTATGTTGTTGGGTTTTGCGGATTTTCACTTTGGTCCTTCTTGTTTTACATTATAAACTTCAGTTCTGAATCTTTGGCACGTGGTTATCATTATGAATATGTAGAAGATCGTTACATATAGCAGTCCACTTTCTTCTGCGTGCGCCTTATTTCCACTCACCTTTCGAATTTGGATCTTTGAACCCTCTCTTTTTCTGTTGTTTTTGTCTCAGTTTGTCCCTATGTATGCTGAATGCTCATTACTATCTGGCTATAGCAAACCTCTTCTTATTGTTTAAGCATATAATGCCCTATTCTTAGTAAGGGTTGCACTCCTCTGCTTCTATCTGCCTGCTAGTCGCCTAATTTATAGTTTGTTTGTTTTTTTTTTGTCTTTTTGTTTTAGTTGAGCTCACCCTTTTCAGTGTTTCCTATAATGTAGGCCTCGTAGTAAAGAATTCTCAATTTTTGTATTTGTGGAAAGTGCTTTCTAATCCCTGCTGCTTTCCTCTCCTACAAGAATGCCCATTATTCTTATGTTTCCTTTCCTGATGGGATCAGCTAGTTCTTGTATTTCTCTTTCATCCTTTCTTATTCTTCGGTTTCTCTCTTCTTTTTTCTGATTTATTTCTAGATTGCTCTCTTTGATATCACTGATCCTTTCCTCCATTTGGTCAACTCTATTTCCAAAGCTTGCTATTTCATTTTTCATCTCTTTTAATGTATTCTTCATCTCCAGAAGTTCTATTTGGTTCTTTTTGAAGGTTTCAGTCTCCTTACTAAAAAAGTCATTCTGCTGATCTAGTTGATTTTTCAATTCCTGAAAATGTTATCATGAATGTTTTGGATCTCATTGAGTTTTTCAGAAGTACTATCCAAATTCTCTGTCATTTAAGTCACATATTTCTATGTTTGTAAACTTATTTTCTGGACATTTTTCTCTTTCTTTCTGAGATGTCTTGTCACCTTGGTTGTTCATGGTGTTTAATGAATTATTTCTCTGCATTGGCATTAAGGAAAGTGTATTCTGCTTTTTTCCCCAAAAACAATTTACAAAGAAGGCGTTTTTCTTTTGGTTTCCAGTAGGTGGTATCTAAGCTCTTGGATCCCTGCTTTATATAAAGTCTTCATAATGCTTTTTTTCCCTTATAGAGATTCAGTTATGCCGGCTACCCTCAGTCTCAGTCCCTGTCAGTTAGCAGCAGTTTCGGTAGCGTTTGTTCAGAATCCCCTGGAGCTCCACGGTGTTCCGTCTTGGAGCATGTGGCGGAAGGGGCCTTCTGGGTTGGGGAATGGGGGCTTTGGCTCAGCCTTGCGTTTGGCAACTGCGACTTATAATAATCAACTGTTGCTTCTCTGTCTTCTCCGCTTCTTTGCTTTCTGCGTGCGTGGCAGTCACAGCTCTCTCAGGCACAGTTGTTTAGGGAACCTGCCATACCTTCTCACCTCTAGCTGCAAGAGGCAGCTTCTTTGTTCTCCCAGTCTACCACCCAACTTCAGGGTTCTGACCTGTGGCAGCTCTTATGCGCTGATCCCACGCTCAGATGTGCTGGTGTGCAATTTGGGTGATTTTTGCCAAGTTTTGGATGTTCAGTATATTGTTGTTTCAAGGGGAGAGATCTGGGGACATCTCCTACTTTGCCATGTTTCTGATGTCACCATTTTTAAAGTGTATGTGTAAAAAGTACATAAGTGTAGCTTGATCAACTATAGTATGGAGAGCATTTGCATGAACTTGTGTGCTGTCTTTGATGTGTTATAAAATTATGGTGGTAGGTTGACAGCAGTGAGACCTACACAGGATTTTCCTTCTGTTGTCTTAAATTATCTGATGTTATTAATTTGGATTTGAGTAGATGGTTCTGTATCTATACCTACCTATCCTTGTGTCACAAAAAGCATTGGTAAAGTTTCATAGCTTCATACAATGAGAAATGCATAACTACTTTTCAGTACAATAGCTGAAGAAGTTCCAAATTTAATTTTTCTTGCACTAAAGCCAAAACACTTATTTTCAATTTGTTACTCATTCATAAGGCAATAATGTACATTTCTGTGGGTTTTTTGAAGTGAAAAACAAAGCCTTTTCTTAATGCTATAGTTTAATAGGAAACACCTGACCCAGACTTGGACTTTTGAATGTTTCATAGTATTCTGCTTGGTGTTTGCTTTCTATCCTGTGAATGAATACTTGGGCTAATAGCTGTTGTGGGGTAGCCAAATTTCATCATATTGTTCTTCTTCTGATAGGCCTTAATGAGTAATGAGTGATGAATCACTTGGGAAATCAGAATATCCTGATGGCTTTTGTAGTGATACCACTAAGTATTCAGGATTTTTCATCCTACCCTAATGGATAATAGAATGTCATTAATTCAATTTTTTAAAAAAAGGCGGATGTTTAAAAATTACATACCTTAAAAGTTTAAAATAATGTGTATGGTGAAATTTAATTAAGGTCTGTGTCTTAGTAGCATTGTACCTATTTTAATCTCCTGTTTTAATAATCATGCTATGATTATGTAAGATGTCATCATTAAGGGAAGTTGGGTGAAAGGTATATGTGATTATTTTTGCAACTTTTCTTTAAGTCTTAAATTATTTTGAAATGAAATCTTCTATATAAGCTCTTAGAAATATTTTCCAATCGACCTACGTTAGGAAAACTTCAGAAAAACCATAGAAACTAAACTATAAGCCAGACACCGGGCAGGTACTGAGGATAAGATGGTGAGCACTGCAAGTTGCTCTTTTTCATATCTAGAATCATGCAGCTCTGCCATGATCAACCGTGTCTCTTGTCACTTATTAGTTGACATTCCTAGTAAAAAAAAAAAAGCCACACAGAAGCAAAATTAAGAACATTTCTTACTGCCAGTCTCATTACCTCAATTTGAAACTTCTCATTAACATGAGATATATACACATGTGCATAGATTCATCTGAAATTATTTGAAAAGAAAAAGAAAACAGGACATCGAATAGGGATGAATAAGCAAATATGGCCATGTGCTTTCTATCCTTACTTATTTTAGGGCACAGCTTCCACCCTTTGATTTTTCACATTTGGGCTCATTTTCTTTCCTTCACTTCTGTGCCCCTTAGTCATTTATTTGCCTTTACAGAAATGATCATTAGACCTCTTTGGCAATGGGCATACTTAGGTTGAGAAATTATGGCAATTAAAAAATTTCTGGAGTTCAGATTGGCCCTTAACATTCTCCATTACAAAGCCACATTGTTTAAACAACTTTTATAGACATCAGAATATTTTTTTAATAACTTCATATTGTAGTTCCACTGGAAAGTAAGCTGTTTATGGTAGTGAGGAATCTTACAATGTTGCATATATATACTGTCTATAAGACACATGGTTTTGGAGGGGAGACAAACAACTAACTTAGTGGATAGTAGTACACATTTTCCAAAATTAAATGAGAAATGTAAAATCTTTAACATAGTGCCAAACTATGCTAGGTACTCAGCAAATGGTAACTAATATTGTTGATAGCAACCACTTATACTGTTGATTACACTGTATTTCTATTCCATTTTCCAATCTAGTCCTGTTACTTGAAAGTTGTAAACAATAGTATTTACAGTTCCAGCGAGTAACCTTTCCTATCTTTCCAGGCAGTTTTTTTGTTGACCACCCTCCTCCAATTCCTCCACATATGTAAGCACATGTGTAATTTAAAAATACTTAGCATAATTCATATATACTACTTTTTACCAGTCAGATTCTTATTGTTATTGGGGTGGTGATTAATGAATTTAAAGTTGCTCTCAAATGAATCATTTGTAAATAACAATTATCTTTTTAGCTTGGTCTCCATATTATTTTCCCAAGTTTCTGTATTCAGAGAATTTCTCAGTTAAAAAAATTACAGACTCATATTATTTAAAGCAAGTTGTTTTTGGACATTGACATAGTTTGTTCATTCACTTGTATATTTTAATAATATTCCAAAATTATGATCTGTATATAGAAGTAAAGTGTTTTACAAATACCAAACTATTTGCTATCAAGACAACTGTAACCTATAGATCTAAGTCTAAGTGTTTTTATATTCTGTACCAAATTGTCTCATTCAAATTCCAGTTCTGCTATTAATTACCTGTATAAACTTTAGCAAGTACTTAACTTCTCTGAGCCTCAACCTCCTTGTCTATAAGATGAGGAAAAAATGGCACCTCAGAAGATTGTGGTTAGGATTACATGAGTAAATACATGCAAAGTGTTTAGTGCCTGGAACGTAGGAAGTGCAATATAAGTATTTATTGCAATTATTATTACAATCATTAATTGTCATGTTCTGTGTTTGCCACTGAAGTTTCTTACTTGATTCTAAATCTTCTGGTTCTAGAGAGTTTTTTTGGTTTGTTTTAAGATATTTATTATTATCCTTTTCAAATATGAAATGATTTCTTTATATGTTCTTAGGCTAAATTATTCTGGCCAGGTGATATTGGAAAGTTGTTCTTATCTATGGAGATTCTATTTTTAAACTGTGTCTTCAGCCATCTGAGTCTATTTTGATTAAGTGTTGTTTTTCTCCTGGCAACCAATTTTTTTTCCTCCTAGATTACATCAGGCACCTCTGTGAAGCCTTCTCCATCACCTCCTGGATACTTTCTGTTATAATCCTGTTCTACTCCCACTGTACCCCCATTAAATATTAGACCTAGGGACTGCTGGGGTTTTTTTCCTTAACTCTATAGTGCCTGACACCAGTAGGTACTCAGTAAATGAATTACATAGCATCTTTGATTGTTTTGTTTCCCCTTGTATGATATGTAATTTACATCTTGTTATTTGTTTTTTTTATTGCTTATAAACTCAGCATTATTAATTATTAGTATTTTAAGTCTGTTTGGAGTAAACTTCTGCTCTTTGCAACCCATGAAGATATCAGTAGAATTAATTGAATATGGCCTTCAGTCATCATAAAAAGTCCAGTTTATGTTTCACATTTCTTTTCTAAAAAGTCAGCAGGTAAGTTATGGTGTTAAAACTGGCATTAGCCTGATAAAATACACATTTTGCCACCTTAAAAGTAAGAAGATATTGTGCCACTGTCTTGTTTCCTATACTGCCTCCATTACTTATAAGAGCTCTTGAGAAAATGTTTGCTACAAAAGCACAGATATATTTACAAATATTAGCACAATTACTAAAGAAATACCACATAGTCTTGCTTAGTGCAAGACTTTTTTTAGAAAGCTGTTTTTAAAACTTCTGAAAGTCTACTTCCATAAGTAATGTTACGAATATTGGTTTGATAGCTGCATTTTTAGCCCAGTGAATTTAATAAATATATTTTTCACGTAACCATTCTTATTAGGTGAAAGGAAATGTTAGAGTCTCACATCACAGTGTATTATATAACTAATTTGTTTGATAGTTTATATAGATAGGTAGACACTTGCTTAAGAAAAACTGTTTCCTGATTTCAAAGTGTATTACAAAGCTATAGTAATTAAAACAGTATGGTGTTAGTGTAAAAACAGATACATAGATCAATGAGACAGAATAGAGATCCTCAAAGTAAACCCACACTTATATGGTCAATTCATTTATAACAAAGGAGCCAAGAATATACAATGATAAAAGGACAATCTATTCAATAAATGGTATTGGGAAAACCAGACAGCCACATGCAAAAGAATAAAACTTGACCACTATTTTACACCATACACAAAAATTAATTCAAAATGGATTAAAAGACTTGAAATAAGACTTAAAATTATAAATCTCCTAGAAGAAAACATAGCTGGTGAGCTCCTTTGCATAGGCCTTGGAGATGACTTTTTGAATCTGACACCAAAGCAAAAGCAATAAAAGCAAAAATAAATGAGACCACATCAAACTAAAAATCTTCTGCACAGCAAAGGACACCATCAACAAAATGAAAAGAGAGCCTACTGAAAGGGAGAAAATATTTGCAAATCATATCTATTAAAGGGCTAATATTCGGCATACATAACTCACATAACAATAGCAAAAAGATCCCAAACAATCCAATTTTAAAAATGGGCAGAAGATCTGAATAGACATTTTTCCAAAAAAGACATACAGATGGCTAACAGGCACATGAAAAGATGCTCAACATCATTAATCATCAGGGAAATGTAGATCAAAACTACAATGAGATTTCACCTCATACCTGTTAAAATGATTATTATTAAAAAGATAAGAAATAACAAGTATGTGGAGAAAAGGGAACCTTGTGCATGGTTGGTGAGAATATAAATTAGTGTAGTCACTGTAGAAAATGATATGGAGGTTCCTCAAAAATTCAAAATAGAACTATTGTGTATATAATTGTTCATAGCAGCTTTATTTCTAAGAGCCAAAAAACTGGAAAAATCCCAAATATTCATCAGCAGGAGTACATAAATGGTATATGTACACAGCAGAATATTACTTACCAATTATAAAGGAATGAACTATTGATATCCACAGTAACATGGATGAATCATGCAAAAATTCTCAAGGAAAAAAATCCAGGTTTTAAAAAAATGAATATTCATTTATATAAAATTCTAGATACAGCAAACTAATCTAGAGTGACAAAGATGAGGTTTAGTGGATGACGAGGAAGAGCAGGAAAGAGGGATGATAAAGGGACAGAAAAACTTTTTGGGGTGATATGTTCACTACCTTAATTATGGCAGGGATTTCATGTGTATGTTAAAAGTTAACAAGTTGCGCACTTTAAATATGTGTAGTTTATTGGACATCACTTATACCTTAATAAAGCTTTAAAAAAAAAAAGTACAGGCTCCGCTGTTAGAAAGCCCCGCTGAAAGGTAGTTAATAATAAGACCTAATTCTTAGGATTGTTGTAAGGACTATAGGTTTTAATATATATTCAGAGATTAGAACAGGGCCCGACTCAGAGCATTCATTGTTCAACATTTGGTGTGACTGTATCTTGTCTTCTAGTTGATCATAAACTCTTGATAAGCAAGGCACCATGTCTCTGCCATCAGTTTGCCTAGATTGAAACTCAGCATGGGTATTTATTTGTATAATCTTCAACTTCATGAACAGTACAAAAAATGTTTTGACAGTTTTTAAATTGACAAGTAACAGAATTAACATCCTTCAAACGTACAACATGGATAAAGATTGAAAAAAGAATTGAAGGATTTGGCATACACTGCTCTGGATTAATTTGTGGATTATAGTATATATATGTTCAGAATTATATGGGGAATATTTAAAATGTTATATTGTCCTAAAGATATATCTTTATTTTTATACAGATACACACACAAATATTCATACTTCCTAAAAGTTGTTTCCACGAGCACTCTGATGTAGCTATCACTCTTGTTTCTTTGACTTATTTTAGAATGCAGTTCAGTCCTTGGGAAAATCACTTATGTCATCAGTGAGGAATGCCACCAAAATAGCTTCTCACTTAAGTTCCCATCCCTAGAGCTAACCCACAGGAGGTTCCGATAAATTCAAATATTTAATAACTTGTATTTTTCTTTCTCCTTAAACACAGGCCCTCTGGTCCTGGAGGCAGGATCATGTGGTGGATTCTTGGCAGTCAGCAGTCTGTGGAGCTTTTGCAGGTGCAAAGGATTATATTATACTGGGAAAGACCAAAGAGGGAGAGAAAAATGTGAAAATATTAACTATGCAGAAACAACATTCTTTAGAAATTCCAGGTTGTTTAAATGAAGAGAGTTCCACCAGTAGTTTGAGGGGAAAAAAAAGTGTTTTAGAAAAAAAAAATGCTAAAAAAGGTGTCCACTTGAAAGACAACCAATTTGTTTTTGACAGATTTTTCTTTTTCTTTTTATCTGTATTAAAGCCTTCACTCAGGCCCTTGGATTATCTTAAAGATGATTTATAAAGTCTTCTGTGGGAAGAGACTTGCTGTGGGTGCTGGGCTAACTGTGCAGCTGTCTGCCTTGAGCAGTGCTTTGGGGGTTTAAGCGATTTCTACAGAAGGCAATGATTCACGGTTCGTGTGACATGTTTGACAGCACCATAGATTAACTAGTGTCAGGAGAACAGGCTGCTCCACAACTTACTGAAGACTAAACTGCTCTGTTTAGAAAATGTGGAGATCTAAACATCTGGGCATTTTCTAGACATTAAACCAAGAGCAATGTGACAATGTGCAATATTGTGTTATCCATTACCAAGTCATATGAATTTTCCAGTGAGGTTTTAATGAGAACTCAGATGCTTTAAGGAATTTCATAAGTGATAGGTTTAACAGCCTAAGAAATACATTTTGTTGTTGCAAATAAAGGTAAATTAGAATTACAGTTAATATAAATCAAAGTGGAGATTTGCCAGAAAGTTATAAACTTCTAGTTTAGATGTGAAGCCAGTTAATTGATAGATATGTAGGTTTAGATGTCACCTTTATTAGAAAAGAATTATTTTCCAATTTGTTTCATGGTTGTTAGGTTGGGTGTTTTGTCATAGTGATTAGGAAAACAGAAAACATACATTTCATAGGATTCTTTATTAATAGTTGGACTCATTTGACTTATAGAATTGATAATCAAAAAGAAGAATCTTGCCTCTAGACACGAAGCCAGTTCAAATTGATTATGACAGGTAATTGTTTCCACATGACACAGTTATTAGCTGTGTTGAATGAGTAGGTGGTCTTGATTTATTTTTTAGAGGTCAGGCATCTTTATACCCCAGTCTCTACATGAAATGTGAATTTTTGTTGACTCCCTCCTGAGCCCTGGGGACAAAGTGAGCATTATGGAAATCTGTTCTTCCTGGATAAGGAAAGGCCACTTTTTAGAGTTAACGATGCCATAAAACTTCCATGTGTTGAAATAAGTGTATATTCTGTGGTCCCATTCCTTAAGTAGGTAATTCCAAGATTTGCTTACAAATGTATTGTTTCTGTTAAGGAAATCTGCATTCATTACAGTTCCTTTTTCTGGATAATGCTTTGTAATAGGCACTAAGCACTTGATTAGTTGGGGGTGGGGGCAAGAAAGAAACATTTACCAGACATCCACTGGATGGTGGGATCCTGTGGGCCAGGCCTTTCAGTAAGGTGGCTCACCTGAAGAGCGCAGAGTGCAGCACACAGCACCCTGCTCCAGCAGCAGGGAAGCCGGGGTGTGAGCGAGGGAGACTTTGCCCAGAGCTACAGTACACGTGTAGTGCAGGCCGGCTGGTTGGACTTACACAGTTGTCAAGTCTCGGTTCTGCCTCCAGCTAAGGAGTTTGACTTCAGGCCCTTCTTGGGCACCAGTTTCCCTACCTGTACATAGAAGCAACCCTCCCTGCCTTAAGGAATTATAGTACTTCGGGGATAGGTGAGGTAATGTAGGTATTAGTACTTGAAATTGATACAATTGAACATATGTAAGGAATTATTGCTATTTCAATAAAACAACCAACACCCAGGAAAGGAATAGTTTTATCATCACAATAATTCCAACTGTGTCAAAAGAATAATATTAATAAAGTTCTATATAGTCATTTTCTCTTAATACTATCATCTTATTTTTTCAGCTAAAGTTCTCATAAGTGAAGGAGTTTGTCCAAATTCTATAAAACTCCATTGTCAGTAGATCCACATATATTTAGCAAAAGATAAAATACATTTCTTGTTTATACCCCTTTTGTTTTGAAATTTTAGTTGGTATAAATGTTGATCCTGAGGAATTAATTTACTACTTTAAAACTTTTCTGAAAGATAAACATCATTTGAAAATATTCCAGATTGTGAAAAGGTGATATTCTGTAAGAGTTTGTTACAACATTGTGCACTACTATGGGGAAATGAGTAGTGACTCGCCACACTGGGCAGCTCCTTTAGGACCTGATATGCTTACCTGCGGCCCTTTCGTGCTCTTTAGCCTTACATGGCCATAAAGGCAGTAATGAAACTTGCCCTCAAATCAGAAATCAGATTTCTCATTCCTCCTTGCTATTCCAGTTTTTAAACAGGTTAAATCATTGTAGATGAACCACTCTCTTTGCCATCCTTGGCACTCTTCTGTGTTCATGCTTGTTTTATAAACTACTTGGCATAGATATCCAAAAATGGCCCTTGAGATTGGAGGTGTTGATGGCTTGTCATGCTCAGAAATTCCCTTGGCTTCTGGTCAGGGGTTAAACTAGGGGAAAAAAAGGACTTTGCCAACTTCCTCACTTCCAGTTAACTTCTAAACATAAAACCATAATTCAGTCTAAGTAATTATGACATTCGCTAAAATAGAGTGACAATTGCTATTCTAGCATTCTTTAATCAGTTTCTTGTAATTAATAAACCTTTTTTTACATTCTATGAAAGAGGAGAGTGACAGATGATTGGTTGTTAGATAGATAGGTCCATCGATCGATCTTCCCTTGGTGTGAAATTCTAGAATAGGATGAAGGATTATCTGGGTACAAATGAGAAGGCCTAACATGGATTTTAAAACACAAACACACATTTGTTGTTGTTGAAGCCCTACCCATCCAGATCATGCCAAAGACATGAATGAAGATGCTCTTCTTGCTCCCAGGCTGATCAGGGAAGGGAAGATCCTTGAGAGACAGTGATTGGCAGCGCTGCCCACTGCCACCCCCACTGCGTTTGCTTTCGTGTTCACATCCGCAGCTGCTGCCTGGAAGTGGCAGCTCCAAGCCTATTGTAGGAAGGTGGCCCCTTTGGAGAGTGTAAAGAATCAGCATTTGCATCCTAAGGGCATGTATGAACTACATCTAGTTTTTCCTGAATCTGGTCCTTGAAAGCAGTTAGCCTAGCAGTCAGTAAGCCTAACTGCAGTGGAGCCCGTAGAAAATTGTCATGTGTGTTGTGAGCACTAAAGCTGCCTACAGTTGCTGTACCAAATAATTGTTTCCTGTCTAATATGTTAGCATGTTCCCTGTATTTATTACCAGCAGTTTACAGTTCCCTTAAGTAAAATATAGAAAGGAATGACATCTTAACTGAAAGTACAGGTCCCCTGCCCCTCCCTGTCATGACCAGTTCTATTACATGATCTGCACAAGTCCTTCTTGCAGCCTCATAAAAAATATTGTAAGGTCTGTGAATTAAAGCAATCTTTGATATTTGAAGACAGTCATATTGATTTATTAGAACTTTCATAAAATACAGTTTCCATCATGGTAGTAAAATTAGGACCTATTTAAGCATGTGAGTTTTTGTCTTTAACATTTCTTCATATTACTTTGATGAAACAAATCTCTAAGAGAATATTGGCAGGCATCCACAGTAAAGGAAGGGGGAACTTTTGCTAATGGCCAAAATAAGTTTGATTTGCAGTATCCAAATTTATTAGAAGGCAAATACTTTTCAACATAGGTGACTCATAAAAGCTTGAGTGGTCAGACAGATGTCCTTGCCAAGTTTTAAGTCTTTTTAGTTGGTCAAGGACAGTTTGTGAATACTTTCAAATAGGAAAAATGGTGTATGCACCTCTGCGTTTTAACAATCAGACAAATTTTAATGTCTTATTGTATATCAAAGTCATTATGTAATAAAAGGGCACTACTTTTGGGCGCTAAGTACACATGATTTTGAGGCCCTGCTCCATACTACCTGTTTGTCCCTGGGCAAGTTGTCTGTAAAATGCAATAGTAATACCTATGCAAATGAGATAATGTGATCAATGAAAGTACCAAATACAGCTTCTGTGTTCCAGATACAAGTAAGCACAGATATTAGCTTTGATCTTCCCCCACCTCCTCCCTTTAAGAGGACAAGTTGAAATCTTCAGTTTGTAAGAACTACAGACACTTGTCCAGGGCACCCAGTAAGCATTTTTGAGTACCTACTGTGTATGCTGAGCTAGAGACATGAAGAAAAATCACATATTATCTCTGCCCACCCAGAAGAGCTAATTACTTTGAGCGCTAGTATGAGCTGGGCACTATTCTAGACACTTTGCACAGACTCATTTCCCTATGTCATATTGCTATCCACATCTTATAGATAAAAAACAGGCCGCTAGAAGACCCAGTGGCCAAGAGTTTGGGTTCTGGAGTCAGAGAGAAAACTTCAAGTCTCAGTGCTACTAAGTAAAACTTCCTATCAGTTATCTAACATCTCTTAGCTTCAGTTTCCACACTGGTAGCATGGGGTAACAAAATACCTGTCTCATAAAGTTCTTTACCAAGAGAATAAGTAAGTTACCTAAGGCCAGCCATCTAGTAGAGCAGGGAGGTAAGACTTGGTCCCTCTGACTCTGAAGAAGTGTTTTCTTTCAGGCCAGAACACTAATGGAAAGAAAACCAAATATAAGGTTTGCAGTTTGGGATGGTACAGCTCATTGCCTTTCTTTCCTTTCACTTTTTTCTTCCTTTCTTAAGATTTTTTTTTTTTTATGGATGTGAAGCCTTCCTGGACCCTTTTCTATAATTAAAAATATATTTACCCCTTTAGTGCAGAATATATGGTTTAAAAAAAAATTAAAAGCAGGATTTCAGGACTGGGTCCACAAAATTTTTAAATACTTGGCAGTTCAGCAAGTCTGAATTTCAGGCAACTTTTGAATCTGGAGGAAAATGTTTCACAAACTCATAACACAAAAGTGGCTAAAAGAAAAGAGACTAATATTCATGTTAATTGATACTCTTTAGCCCTAAGGTGTGTCATTTGTGGGTAACCAAAAATGGAACAAAGAAGCATAAATGGGTACATACATCTTTCAAAAAAAGTGTCATAACGTTACCAAATGGAGGTTCAGTGTGATGATCTTATTTTAGCAACATATTTAGAAAGATATTTGGCATAGATCAAATGACCTTGTCCACATGCCACAAAACTTGGAGGGAGAGTAGTGCTATTTCTGGAGCATCCTTCGCATACATGTGTTCTCTTCAGCCCTCTTAAAAAAGTTCCTATTTCACCTTAGCTCACAGACGCTGAATCTTTAGAGAGCCCTTTTAGGTTTATTGTTTCTACCTCCTTAGGGGCCCTTGAAGCTTAAAATGTATCTTTTTACCATATTAAATTAAATATTGGCACCATATACAGTGGTCTCTATTTTTAAAAAAAAAGTTCCCAATTCCCCTTTCCATAGATGTGGACCCCTTTAAAATGTGTGTACTAAAAAACATCAGTTTGGCAGTCACAGCATTCCATGAAAGATAAGGTAGGAGGGAAGCCCTACTGAAGAATGACCGTTAAATCAAGACTGACTCTCACAGGATGCAGAAGGGAGCTTGGAAATGGTACTGTAACTGGCCAGTTGTCAAAAGCCTAGAAATATAGAACACTTTACTCTTAATGTTTTTGACTGGAAGAATCCAGAAGTGATACACGTTTCTGTTTGCCCATATTGCCTCAGAAGCGGAAACAATGGAAGCATTTTGGAGTCAGATTAAGGAACAGTGGCCCATAGAAGGCAAGGACCCACTGAGCATCATAGGGAGCAGTGAGCCTTTTACTGAGAGTAGATGCCTGCCTACAGACACATAACCATGTACACACACAGGTCTGTTTACTGCTTCACAAAAGAGAAAGATATGTTGTGCGGCTTGTTTTTAACTTGAGTAGGTAAATACAGTTCAATATCACTACAAAAGCAATGGAGCACGTGGGCATCCTATTGAACCACTTAAATGGCCACAATGATGAAGTGATTGGCAGAATTGTGAGGAATTATAAAATAAAAATTCTAAAATACCATGTAATACAGTAAACAGCAGCTTCCTTGTGTGTTGGGTGTTTCTTATATGCACAGGTGGGTTTGCAGCTGCAGTCACCACGCCTCTGGATGTGGCAAAAACAAGAATCATGTTGGCAAAGGTAAGTGGCAAAATAACGTAATATAGACACAACAGATGCTTCTGTCTATCAGCACTAAGGCTTATATGTATATAAAATGAATAAAAGTGGAAAACACCTCCCTGTAATAGCAAGTTATGCTGTCTGTCGAACCACTAATGAAACTGACATTGACAAAACAATATCCATAGTCATTGCTGAGACAAATGTCTATATAGCATTTTACCTTTTCACCATCATTTTAAACTACATTATGTAAGCAGCCAGGGCTGCTAGTGCCTCTGCCTGTTAAGACTACATTGGCTCAGAGAATTGACATGCCTCACACCATGCAGCAAGTAAGCTGGAGTCTCAGAACTTAGGTCACGCTTGATTGTAACTAGATGAATTAGGACAATTATCAGAATTAAAACTTCTTTAAAAGAAAAAATATATATTTTTTAAAAAGCTGGGAATGCCATACATGTAACAGATTTAGACCAAAACAAAACAATAAAAAGTCATACCCTTGTGGAAAAATGGAACAAATAGGGCAGAATTATAGTATGTAGGTTGACAAGGCCAAACCTAAGAATGTCAACCATATTTTAAATTGAACATAGTAAAAAGCGAAGGGATTAACAGGTACAAATTGGTAGTTGCAGAATAGTCATGGGGATGTGAAGTATAACACAGGGAATAAAGTCACTAGTATTGTAATAACTGTGGTGTCAGATGGGTACTAGACTTATCGAGTGATCATTTTATATATGTCTAATCACTCGTACACCTGAAACTAATACAATATTGTATGTCAACTATAATCGAAAAAATTTTTTAAATAAATTGAACATAGTATTCTTTATTAAATGTGGTCATTAGCTACTTAGGTAAGTTGCATAATTATACCATTTATACTGATTATCCCTCATTATTCTCAGATCAGTTAACATTGTTTTCAGTCTCTTTCCTGTTCAATAGCTGTACATGAATTATTTGAGTGAGCTCTGCTCATAGTTTAGTAATGAAGCATCTAGAAAAGCAGCTTTCCATGGGCCAATCAGTGTTGCCTGTGGGTTTGAATGTAAGGGCTTCCAGTTAGCGAGATCTAGGGGTCCTGATTTCCCAGAAACTCCCCAGTCTATTTGGAACTGAGTCCTAGATGAGGCTGTTAGGGAACCATGCCTCCGAGGATATCTGAGAGCCAGCTCTACATGAAGGAGTTTCATAAGATAATGTCTTTCTCTTTTGTCTTTTCACGCAGGCTGGTTCCAGCACTGCTAGTGGGAACGTGCTCTCTGCCCTGCATAAGGTGTGGCGGACACAGGGGCTGGCAGGGTAAGGACAGGGAGTCGTGCTCAGTTGTCTTCCACTCTCCACTGTCTCTTCCTCCTTTAGCCTAACAGCAGACAAATGCTTTTCCTTTCTTCTGCTTATGTCCTGGTTGGGGTCTCTTTATTTATATTGTACAAAACATTATATTTGATCTATTTGGTTATGTGAGATGGTATTGTGCAGTCAAGATGATGCAAATATGCTCGCCAGCCTTGTCCATCTCGATGTTAAATGACATCCACGTCTGTGACTCCTGCTAGCTTCTGTGCTGCAGCATTGAGAAGACGGGCTTCCAGTTATGTAATGCAGGAGCACAGGTGAGTGGGGGGAACATTGTCAGAAGAAAGAGTTTGTGGTTTGGGGTACTTTTAACTATTAAAAGCAACAAATTGCTTTCAACATATCATAGTGCATGACACCTTACTCGAAACCCAGTGTTCTATATTATCAGCTTAGTGCCTCAAACTTCTAGCATCATACCTTAAAAAGCTCTCTTCAAAATGTTATTTCAATATTGCGTTTACGACATAAACTTGGAAAACTGGCTCAGTGTCGGGATCTGTGCAGGTGTGTACAATTACGGTTTTCTCTTCAGAATCATCCACTGGGGATTTCCCTGAGAGTGCAAAGCGGCGGCCTCCCTGTGGGAGGGTGTCGGGGTGAGCCTAGTCACGGGGTTCGCTGGTGTGAACAGCAGAGCTGCGGTGGTGTCCCCTCACCTCGGTGCTGTTTATCATGTAGTTTATGGTAGTTTTGTATACATTCGGCAGGTTTTGATTTGACCTCGTTGATAGGGGCCGTGAAGCATGTTGGCCGGGCTCTGGGTAAGGTTTTTGCAGGAGAATAGCCCCATTTCCTATTCAGAATTTCCAACTGGAGTTTGAAAAGTAGGTAGTGTTGGATGGTTGTGTCGAGTGCGACAACTCCGATGGAATGACTCTGGTTGCCCGAAGGACTTAAGGTGTTGAGACAAGAACTGGGTGTAACAGAAAGGAATAACTGAGCCAGGGGAGGGCAGAGTGGTGGCTTCCATGCCATTGTCAGCCATTTATGGCTAATGTGTTGGGAAGAAGTAAAAATCTGGTTGCTCATAGCCGTGACACATTGGACACCAATTCCACATCGAACAAAGAAACAGTATGAGAAGAAAATGAGGGCTAAAGCAGCTTATTTAGTAGCAGGTAAAAGATTCTTAGTGTTTCAGATAGTTTTGGGCCACACAGAGTTGTTGCTTGCATACAGTAGCTTTTTTGGATCATAAAGTCAAATTGCTGAATTTCACTCTTATTCATGTCAGTACATTTCATATTCGATCCTGTGGCAACTCTTGGTCAAACCTCTGCTCTTGACCTTAGCTCTGTGGATTTGATGTTGACCTGCAGCCCACCTGCCTTTCTTGAGAAGGTGGTGATTATGTGGGTGATGTGTAGCATAACTGGCGAAACCATGGCCACTGAAAGTTTGTAGAGAAGGAATTTCGTTGAGTAGATGATTGAAACTAAATCTTCTGTCCCAGTTGTGATGCGTACTTGATGTCGAGTAACTAGGAAGTGCCAGCATTTTAGGCTGAGGACAGGTGCCAGGGGCCTATATCTGTCCCGTCAGCCCTGAAAAAGTAATTTGGAGTTTTGCTTATCTTCTGGAAGCTTCTTAAGTTTTGGGCGCTCATACCTCGGGGATATTGCAGGTGCAGTTCCAGACCACTGCAGTAAAGTGAGTGTCACAATGAAAGGAGTTAAAGTCTTTTTGCTGGAAGAGGGTCTTGCCTTCAATTTGTAAAAAAAAAAAAAAAAAAGCAACATCTGTGAAGTGCAATAAAGCAGTAATTGCCTGTTACAGTTAGACGAGGTGTGCCTATATGCAGTGTGGTCTTTAGCAGAGCATTCCAGGCAGCCAAGCTTGTCACTCAAGAAGTGACAGTTAGCTTGCTATTAATGTCATAAAAGACAACAAATAATTGGACAGAAGAATTATAATTAAAAGCAAGCAAAACAGAAAAGCCCGAGAAACGTATGCAGCTGTTCTGAGGGCTGGGCCTAGACGTCCTCATACCGAAGGTGTCTCATCTGCTTCCTGTCTGGTTTACACACACACACACCCCTAAACGCACCTGCTCAGGTTGCCCAGCATATAGTCTCCACCTTGCAGTGAAATGGTGCTGACCTCTCAGGGTAAATCAAAGTGGTGACACTTTGGTCTCTCCGTGTTGGTTCACACGGGAATACCATGTTCTGGCACATACTCGGAATGTATGCTCTAGGGCAAACTGTTTTCTCCAAAATAAAAATACCACATGTTCATTCAGTCCAGTAGCCAGAAAGCAGATGGGAAACCTGCTTCTCCTGCATTGCCCCTTCCTACTTTTCTTCTGTTAATCAACTGGATTTGTTTTTCTTGACTGTGCCCTTTATGAAATAACGTACTCCTGCCATGTGCACCTTCCTTGTGCCCAGCTCTATGTTAAATGCTTTACATTTGTTATCTCATTCAGTCCATGGTCACTAGAACACAACAGCCCTGCTCTACTCAAGCCTTTGCCTTCGAGTTTGGTTGGGGCGCTCACTGTACAAATTGCTCTACTTTAAGGCTATAATTATGTTAATAGATTCAACTGTCATCTAGTGAAACCATAAACTGCTTCCATCTGCCTCTAGCCAGGAGCAGCTGAGCTCATTAACAGAAGCCGAACCAAGACGCTAGCTTTTTGAACTGAGATAGTAAAGGAGTAAGGAAGGGAAGATTTTGTGGCAAATGTGGTCTTGCACAGCTCAGCCTCTGCTGGCTTCCTTTCCAGCACCCTTCCCTTTGTAGGGAAGGGGCAGGGAGATGAATCTGTCCTTTAGGAAGGACACAGTGGACTCAAAGTGGTAATTTATGAGTTTCTGTCCTCACCAAGCACTTCATGCATAAACAATCTGCATGATGCAGAGCTGAACAACTTTTTTCCTTACGGATGTATTTTGGTCTTCTGTAGAATTTTCGTGGTTATTTCTAGACAAGAAAAAGAGGTTCTCATTTTATCTGAAGGATTTTACTTAATGATTTTAATTTTTAGCTAGTTAAAATAAGGACCCCCTAAAATTACTCTACAATCCATTTTTCTCAGACATGCTGAGAAAAAGTACATACAAAGGGGAGGCGAGTTGACCTCTCCCCACAGTCGTGCAGAAAGGAAGCGGCCAGAGTGGCTGTGAACCAGGCTCAGGGCTTTCCTTCCTGTCCAGTTTCTTGGCGAGCCACCATTTAGCTTATCATGGAGGTTTTTTCCCATATCTTAAAAGATACAAAACCACTGTTGGCATAACCTGACCATTTTCAGTTTTCTTCCCTAGACCTGATCTGCTCAGTAGTAAATTTTCCCTTGTAAATCCACCCGTTCTGATTTTGTAATTTTGTTTTTCTGCTCACAAAAGTAATACACTTTGGAAAAAAAAAAAAGTTCAGTTATTACAGAAATGCAGACAGGGAATATCTCCTTTAATCGTACCCTCCAGAGAAAGTGTAACACATACCCTTGCCATGTTTGTCAAATATACAGTCACATTATACATACAGCTTTTGGGACTTGATTTTTTTTAGAATCTGCTTTGTTTTTCTGTTGGTACCTATGGCCGCCCTCATTCTTAGCCGCTGCATAATCTGTCCTGTGTGTGGATACTGTACCAGAGGGGGTTCTTTGTAGTTTTTTTGTTTGTTTTGTTTTAATCAGCAATACCATGATGAACTTCTTTGAACAAATATCTGTGCATAGCTATGGGAGGGTTTTTAAAGAATGAATCCCCAGTTTACATCCCTAGTAACATGTTCTTTTTACTTTGTCTCCTCAATTATTCCAAAGTTGCAACTTCGACAGTGGCTGGTCTTCTGTAGTGCTTGGGGACAGAATCTGCAAAGAGATGCTGCTCCCTTCCCAGCCACAGCCCGTTCAACTTTTTTGTCCCTCATCAGAGGGAAGGAAAAAGGAATCCATGGAGATTCATCTCCCTGTTGTGGCATCATATTTGTGGGTCTCTAAGGACAAAATGCGACCGAGCCACTGGGAGGAGCAGCCTGACATCCTGAGATCACCTTAGGTTTCCAGGGTGGGCTGGGCCTTTCAGCCTTCCTTAGGATTCGGCCCTTTGACTTCTTTATACAAAAAAAGTCAATTTCATCATCTCTAAAAGACAAAAACTGTCTGGAAGTTTCAAACAGGACTATCGTGGGGCAGAGTTACTATTCCTTGACTAATTACTTGACTTAATTGGGAGTGCTCACAAGTAAGCTGTTTGGTATGTAGCCACTTTAGCCAACAAACAGCTGGGTTCAGACTTCAACACGTCTGCTTGGGAATGTGATTTGGTGCCATTCTAAAAGGAAAAAAGGTTTTTAAGTGCTTTGTGGGGTTTAATGAGCATGATGTGTTGAGTTGAGCAAGTTCTGGGTGCTGGAATTTAACCTTTTTTTACGCACAATATTTAAAATTTCTCCTTTCGCTTTCCCCCGCCTAGATTATTTGCAGGTGTCTTTCCTCGAATGGCAGCAATCAGTCTGGGAGGTTTCATCTTTCTTGGTGCCTATGACCAAACTCGCAGCTTGCTGTTAGAACTTGGCAAAGAGAGCCCATGAATCACAGATGGCCCCGCATCCACTTCTTTCAAGAAGGAAGACTGCTGTGAGAACTGTCTCCCTTCCGGGGAGCAGCTGTTCAGCCATCTGAACAACAAAACACAATGCTAAAATCCAATTCTGCTAAGATTACGACATGGAGAATGTGTCTTCCATGCTACAGGCTAGCTGGAATGATGTCGTTAGCCTATTTACCAGAAAGTAAAAGAAAATGATGTCCACAGCGGTACTTCAAATAAATAAATTTGGTAATGCTGAGTCCAGGCCCTTGAGAGCTTTCATTTGATCTCTATCTGATCTTTTATTTCCTGCCACCTGACAGCAAGTTCGGCAGAAGGCAGAGATGGTTATAATTTTAAAAGAATGGCTAGACTGGAGAAAAGGAAGTAGACTTGAGGAAAAAGTTTCATGTGTGGGTGGGTTTCTCCCCTGGGTTAATTAGTGTTGTGTAAGCTCACAATTTTGTTTAGAAAGAAGAGCTACAGGTGCCCAAAGAGAGTTCTTGCTAGCTAACCAGGCTGTTCTTAATTACACTCAGATTTAACCTATAAAAACACACAACTGTATTATTTTACAGAGACGTGTCCAGCAGCCCATGTGGTGTGTGAAAGAAAGCAGCTGCAGCTCGAGTGACTAGGTGTGTCCTCTGATGAAGCTGAGCCACACTCTCCTCTTCTCTATAGCAGACCAAAAGGAAGGGCTGGGCCGGCTCTGCAAACAGAGTGCTGTTTCTTGGTCCCTAATCAGTAAGCTCTGTTGCCCGGGGTTCTAAGCTCAACACTGGAAACAGAAGGGATGAAATGGGAAGGTCACCATTTTAGAGCTTGACTAATGAGCTCCAGGTGTTAGAAAAATTCAGAATCTCAGGAATCTGGTGGTGTCGTGCCTTCCCTGGAGCCACAGTATATGATTCTGCTTTGCCTAAATTTTTTTTCCTTTTTGAGACAAAAAGGTAATTAAAGGCAGAATGACTGCATCTGTGAGGGGATCTCTGGAATTCAGTGGGACGAAACAATGGTGGTTAATGTATGTAGAATGACTTGAGCCGCACGGTTAACATTTATAAATGAACCTTTATTAAAGACACTTCAATGCCATTTGTTAGACACTTCAATATTTTACATGTTTTTCAATGTACATTGTACCAAAATTTCTATAAATAAATAACTTTGTACATAAAAGTAATACTTCCTCTTTCACATTGCCTCTCAGAAGCAGCAAATTCACATATGTTGTGGAAGTAACAATCAGTTAACTGTTGAGAACAAAATTCTATATGTGCTTACCTTTTGGAACAGTGATGACATTAGGCAGTAAAATTTAACATAGGTAACCATTTTGTCAATACCTACCTTCAGCTTTTTGGCTAAAGGACCTTGCTTTCTGAGCTTTTAAGGACCTTGTTAGTTTCAATGTAATTTTTCCTGAAATATACATTGGCACTCACAAGATGGTTAGCTACAGGTCTCAAAAGTGCAAATACACCCAGGACCCAGGTCAAGGGCGAAATCTTACACAGTCCAAGCCTAGGTCCGTCTGTGCGAGGGAAGGACATGGACAGGCCTGCTCCGGATCCTCAGTAGAGATAAGCTAGCCCTGAAAAGTAAGGACTCCATCCTTTTTCTCCCCTAAGACCAATGTAATATTAATTATATTGGCAGAACTAAAACATCACTATTGAAAAATCCACAGGTACCAACAGCAGCAGCCTCTATCTTATTAAAAAGCCTCAAATGACAATAGAATGATACTGACCATATTTGCTTTTATCATAGAAGGAAGAAAGGCAGTGCTTAATTGTTCAGACCAAATGCTTGTGGTGGATTAACCACCCCCTCATGCTTGTTAAAGAACTCAAACCTACCATAAAAAGTCATTGACTGCAGAAGTATATGACATGCGCACCTCTGGGCTCCACAGGGAGGCCTGCTGCATGGCACCCACACGTGAGCAATACTGACATGAAGTTACTTCCTACGCAGAGTCTCTGCCCGTAAAGCACCGCAGGGGTCCTCTCCTGCAGAGTGCAATACAAGCCCGAGGACTCCATCCTTCCCTCCCACCACAACTCCTGGGAACAATGTGGTTTTTAGCGTCTAAATTCCATCCATGCATTAAGGCACCAGAACTATTCCCCCCTTCCAAAAACAGCAACCTGATATGAAAAATAATATTGTCAAAATTGTACATTTTTTCTGTTCACCATGCACTAAAGATTAAAATATCCTCTGTAAAAGATATATAATATATATGAAATCTCTGAAAACTCTTATGTACAATGGTATCAAATACTTTTCTGCCTTTTGTACACAATAGCCTCTCGCATTTCTGTGCTTCAGCTGCAAGTCCTTTACACTACTGATACTCCACATGGAAGTTAAAACTGTACAAATCAGTGACGCTTGAACCCAAGCTTCTTCACAGCCTCTCCTACCTCTTTCCTGTAGAGATCGACACAAGAGCTGAGGTAGACAAAGCCTAGATTTTCGGTGCAAACAGCAGTGGCACACTCCGCTTCCCGGGGAGCTGTCCTGTCAATGGTGTGGACTCAGGACTGGAGTCACATGCTTTGGGGAGGTGTCCATTAGAAAGAAGCAAGTGCTGGCCCTTGCCCGGGACGTCGGGGAAGCCCGAGGCGGCTTGTGTGAGCTCGAGCTTGCCTGGAGTTAACACAGAAGGCAGGAGGGCTATGGAGTCCGGCTCACACAACCTTGCTAACGTCCAAGAGGAGGCCCCTACAAGAAAGGAGAGGGCATGTCAGACCCTCTAGCCTGGCTGTTTACGTGCTCCCCCGGCTGCTGGTGACTCCTGGGAAGACAGTTAAAATTTACCTTTCCCATCTAGAGGTGCCACTGGCTTTTTCTTCAAGGACGTCGGCATTCTATCGTGGTTACTGGGGTAGAGGGACTCTCTGCAGTCAGTGTGAGATGCATCAACCATCCCACTGTTTGGATGATGGGGAGAATGTTCCCGGTCGCTCTGACTAGGTTCCTCACTGCTCAGTGTACCTGGCTGTGTACTGTCTCTGGACACAGGCTGAGGACAGAAGGCTTGTTCCTTGGAGTAACTGTCCATATCAGTGTTGCAGTCACTGCATACAATTGGACCACTGTGCTCTGCAGGACACAGACAGATGAATTAGAACCATCGCCACTACAGTCTCCATCCGCACACAAACAGGCTACCTTACTCCACGCTGTGAGGCCAGAGCCCCGCTTCTATCAACTCTGTAAACTCCTTTCTCCCCCAAGTCCATTCACATAAAAAGGCCTGGGCAAACACCAAGCCATTAATGAAGAACGGGCTCCTCCACGTTTAAAGATTTCAGATTAATTTCTTCATCAGACAATGTAGTCATACTACTTTGATCACACACAAGAAAAATCTCATTTGCAAGAAATACCGTGAAGTGTCAGAAGTCTTCTGAACAATTAGAAACGCAGCCTCCAAAGAGCCCTGGTGGAAAGGCACTTGTGTTTGGGGCCTTGCCCTTTAAGTTGCTTATAAATCTGGACAGTTCATGCTCAGGCTCACCACACGAATTGAGACATCCTATTCTGGAACTAAAAGAGCCAGGCCACACACCGCTTCCTGTTTAGATATTGAATACCAAATTCTGAGATAGTCTTAGATGAATAATGTGTCTCCCCCTTTCATTAATGAGGTCAACCCCGATTTTGATTTCAAGAACAAAATTCCTGATAAAAGCATCTCATACCCATCTTCTGTTGACCAGGCATGCCATCGGCTTTCTCCATCACTTTCCATGGCTCCTTATACCCAACACAGAGCTTGGGCTGCCTGCATGTAATGCCAAGAGCATCTGCCTCTGGAAAGAGGCTTGCATCTCTCGGACAAACACCTGCAATAGATTCCCACACTTAAAAATGCTGGGTTTAGCATTTCATAGTAAGCCTTATGAAAACAGGAAAAGCTACTAGAACAGAGTCATTTTAAAAATGTTCTTTAGAGTGCTGGGTCATAGGCTCAGCAAGGAACATTTTCTACTACTGTCTTCCCAGCAGGTAGAACTTGCAGCATTTGGCGCCATATTAATAAGTTCTTGTGAGGATAAACTTGCCCTAAGCAAGTGCTCAGTCTCTCCCACTGAAGCAGCTCACCCCTGTGAGAGCTTCTAGTATGAGAGCAACTGAGACTCTAAGAAGAGACGCTAAGCCCAATATAGTGACTACCTGGGAGATGTTTTCTTAAAACCTTGCTGAATGTGCACAGGCTAGATCCGCCCCCCCCCCTTGCAAAAAAACAGAAAGCTTTGAATCACCCCGCCTTCTAGTTCAAATGTGCTCAAAGTAATGCCATACACCTGCCCTGGAGAGGGGCTGGAGGCTACTTCCAGCTCATGGGAACACAGTCGCATACGACTTTGAGGCCTTACCATTGCTCTCAATGTGCCCGTTGGCCTGATGGCCACCCTCAGTCCTGATCACTTTCCTGTCGATCAGAAAGGGTCCCCTGAGAAGACAGGTAGCTTGGAACATCTGGTGGAACGATGGTTTCATCTGCA
Organism: Eonycteris spelaea; assembly: GCA_003508835.1. Classification (NCBI taxonomy): domain Eukaryota; kingdom Metazoa; phylum Chordata; class Mammalia; order Chiroptera; family Pteropodidae; genus Eonycteris; species Eonycteris spelaea. The sequence goes on along the minus strand of PUFA01000307.1, from coordinate 1,462,981 downwards.
AAGAGACAGGATAGTTAAACAACAGATGTCCCGATCTTTTGTGGTGATGAGAAATGCAGACACCTGTTCAGTTTCAGGCCCAGACACAGTCTCCCCCCCCCCCCCCACTGATGGCAGCTTTCAAGGCCGTGCACTGTGGAGTCTTGCACTCGCGGCCCTCCCAGGGCCGCCTGGGCCTTACTTCACACCCAGGTGTACAAGTGTGGCAATCAGATGTCTGAGTCCACAAAAGACAGAAAACAGTGATGGGAAAGGAGACAGAACTACAGAAGCACAACACTCAGGTCATGGCAGCAACAATCCTCCATGTGGCAACAAAGCACATGCCAAGGATGCCTGTGAATTACCAGAGAGAAAATTGCAGTTATAATGGACTAATATTTGAGAGTATTCCTATTTCATGTTAAATTCCTGGAGGTTAAAATAGTGTCAATGACACTACAAGCCTCAGCTGTCCAGAATGGCTCCATATTCCCAAAGGTTCTAGGTTTAAATATACTGAAGTTCTTGAAAAAGCCTCTGGACCGGCCCTCCTTCACAAACGTCACTGATTTTTTTTTTCTCCCCTGAAAATAAACTCAGCCAGCAGTGGCTAACCTGTGTTGGTGACACTATATTCCTCACTCTTCTTCCTGGTTTGGTAGATAATGCACACCCAGACCAACGACGTCAGGACAACACTGCACACCACAGCGATGGTGAAGATGCCCACGGTGGTTCCATCCTTCCTGCAGCCAGGGGTGGGCAAGATGCTTAGCTGACTGTGAGCTCGCTCTGTGCCCAGGGCATTGGACATCTCACAGGTGTACTGGCCTGCGTCCTCTGCCACCACGTTCTGAACAACCAGCAGCTGGTTGCCAGGGGTGAAGTGGTGCCGCTCAGTGAGGCTCAGAGGGTGGTCCCCCTTGAGCCAGGTGATTCGGGGTGGAGGGCTCCCAGTTGCTTTAACTGCAGAGCCACTGTTTCTCCCACGGACACGACACGGTCTTCCAAGGGCACTGCCAAGGACGGGGTTTCTGCAAGTCAGAGAAGATGTTATGGTTGTTACGTGAGCCTCAACTGCTATAAATCTGCCTTGTTTTTTGGACTAAGGAAAATTAAACACATCAATGAATGCCATACGACCTCTTTCATCAGAGTGGCAAGGTTTTCAGAAGCCCTTCTAACACAATAAGTAAATCACTGCCATGCGGGGCGGTGCTTCTACAAGGAGAATGAATTAACCTCTAGCCACAGAAACCTCCATTGTCCCCAACTGTCCAATGATGGGCCTGTGTCTCTATTCCTCACCAAGACCATGTCCATCCATCTACCCAATTCAGAGGGCATTTCTTATCTAGAGTATTTTACACCTAAACCATTTTTTTAAAAAAAGAGAACTACTTACTTGTTCAAGAAAATTTTAGAAAGCTGCCTAATGTAGAAACAGCCCACCACATTCATCTTCCTCAAGCTCCACAGAAGAGTCTGAGAACCCTGCCTCTAGGTACCTATTATATTTAACAAAATCTCTCTCTCTCTCTCTTCTCACACACACACAGGCACATGCACACACATATACTCAATGTAGAAATAACCGAACCTAAGACAGTCAGGGTGGCGTTAGCTGAAATGGAGCCGGCCGAGTTCTGGGCAGTACAGCTATAAACCCCCATATCATCTATTTTCACGTCGGTGATGAAAAACACATCGTCATCTGGCATGACATGCATGCGTCGCTCTCGAGCAGCGGGGAAATCTGTGCCTCCATCCTTTGCCAGGCAATCTGGGGTTAGGGTGGCCAGTGGCAGCACATTCAAGGCGGGCCATAGTGCCAGTCCGGATGGCAATGTCGTGGGGCATTTTGGTGAATGACGCAACACTGCAAAATATATACAATCAGGGTCAAGTTACGGAAAAGCTAAATGCAAAGGCCAGGAAAATCCTCTGGCAGGTAGATCTCCCACACTATGTCTGGGTGTCAGTTTACCACCTCACCGCCCTTCAGCCAGTGCCTGCCTAGAACCGCTACTGCCACCTGTGAATGAGCAAAAGGTTTCCAAGGCCCGCCCAGCTTCTCCCTGCCAGGAGCATTTCCATCAGTCTCTCTTGTACACCTGAGGCTGGCTACAACCCCCTCAAACATAAGGCTTTTAATGAAACATTTCCTCTACTATTTCTTATATGGTAATCAGTCTCTACAGGGACACCTGCAAATGCTAGGGCCTGATGCTTGCCTGTCTTAAGTAACCAGCAAGAGGGAGCCTGGGAAACAAAACTATCTGCTCCATCGAGATGCAATTACAGAAGGAAGGATGACACGTCCTCACCCAGGAAAGCAATGGGATGGCTCTTCTGTCTTGAGCATTTATCGCAAATATTCCTGACAGTGGCAAGCATCGGCCACACGTCAGACATCATGACAGCTCCTGTCAATGTTGCTTTGGTGGAGAATAAAAGTTCACTGAGTTTTTGAGAAACATTGAGTACTCTCTCAGAAAAGCCAAGACAACCAGCCAGAGCATGGTAAAGAATGTTTTCTGTGGTCTGTAAGGGCTTAAAGGATATATTGGTTCCAGCACTTTTTACTGAGAGGTTTAATAATCAGGAAAATCTTGTTAGGTTATAGGACTGGGGTGGTTAACTACTCAAGCTATTTACCTCTCCCCATCTACCTAAACTCACTACAACAAACTGCAGTCCTGAAGAAAGCACCCAGACAGGCTCTAAAGCTGTTTGCAGAGTAAAAATCCTCATCCAACACCCACAGGGCCATTGTGCTGTCAGGCTAGCACTCATACCAGCCTTGCATTCCACAGCCTCCGAAGAGGCGGACGCCTGGCTGTCCCCACACTGACTGACCTGGCCCCACCCAGGCTGGCCTCTGGCTCCAAGGCTGAGCCATCTACTCAGAGGTCAGCAGCTTGCCCAGGATCAGGGTAAGCTTGGATCTAGATATCGGACACCTTGGCTTACAGAGAATAATAAATGCATAAAAGCACAAGGCTTGGGCCCACAGTTTTCTTTAACATAATAACTGGATAAAAAAAACAAAGACTTCTCTGAAAATAACCCTTCAACATTCAGAACTTTTTCTGGGTCCACCTAGGCAATAGTATGATACAGTAATGTCCCAATGAAGCTTGTATGTCTCTTGTCTCATTCATTTCTATAAGGATAACTGAGAAAATGATCACAAGTGTGGATTCGTAGGAACTAGCACCAGAATGAACAAGATAGCACCTCCATACCATTCACAGTGAGCCTGGCCTTGTGCGAGTAGGTGGAGCCGAAGTGGTTGGTGATGACACACTGGTAGCGGCCCTCATGCCCAAAAGTGACACGACGGAGGTGCAGAATGGTGGTATACTCCATCACCTCCCCATCCTGTGCTCGGACGTGGGCAAAGTTCTCCATGTCAGCATTGACCAGGACCTCATTGTCCTTCTTCCAGGCAAAGGTCATAGGGGAGCTGCTGCTGCTGGCTGCTGAGCACGTGAACCGGATGTCCTTGCCCACCACAGCCACAGTCGTCTCTGGCTGGGTGGTAATCTGTGGCTTCGGTAAATCATCTGAGGAGAGAAGAGGCAACGGTAAGTCGCCAGGCTCTTAGGACACAGAGCATCAGCTGCTCTTCCAGCTGACATGAAACTGAGTCAGACTCTGAGCAGGACCAGACCTTTCCGGGTACCTGCACGTCCTCAGCTCCACCACATACTGTAAAGGGACTCACCATGAGTGTCTGGCCTTATCCAATTATAAATCCCTGAGCAGTGATTACCTCTAAGAGTGCACATTCCTTCATTACAAACAAATCCACCAGTACTCAATTATCAAAGAAAGCAGCAGTTTCCATGATAAGACTAGAATCAGCTTTACTTATTTTAACACAATACACTTAACAGAGAGCTAGGAACTAGCAGTCATGACTGTGCAGATTTTATCCATGAACTTTACTCCAAAAGAAGTGGGATACAAAGCACTTCAGGAATGGCAGAATAAGGAAAATCTGTACCTCCATTAAAGCAATGAAAACACTAGCAAAAATCGTCATAAGCAACTTTTTCAGAATTCTGGAATATAATGGCAGGCTACAACAATCCATGGAGTGTTGATCAGGAAGAAAAGTGAGATTCGTGGCATTTTAACTTACCCTAAATCCTATCCTTCCCTCCCCAACTCTATGGCATCCTTGAAACGCAGCAGCCTAGCAATCACGGAGGGGGCAGAATGGCTTTGGAGCTTCCCCATAAGCCCCAGCCTCAGGGTTTATATTTATTTGACCTGATGCAGTTTGCTCAGTAAGGGAAGCCCTATCCCCAAGGCATTTGATGAAAACAATAGCCAGCCACTGCTGAGGCAGTAATACCACTTGGGTCCTACAGAAGCTAGCTAAAAAACTAAAATGGAAAATCGGCTGATTAAAATGTGGGTCTTTGAAAAGGTCCAACATATACCTGAGGATCTAGAAGGCCACATGCATGCAAAGGGCTATGTGCACACCCAGGAAACACCTGAGAGGATCCTAATTTCTTACCTGCAACTGACCCTAATTGACGATCAGTGTAGACCAGTAGTAATGGCACACCCCCAACATAAAGATGTTGGGCAAAGGATGGGAGACATTAGTTGAAGTGATTTAAGGACTCTGTCCAATCATTTGCTAACCACTAGCTAACCAGGAAGAGACTTCAGTGGCTGCAGAGAGCTGACTTTATAACATTTGTCCAGGAAAGTCACTGAGTAAGCAGACTGTAATAAAAAGAGTAATGACAAACCCCGGGGAAGACAGAGAGAGACTCTGATTTTCAGAGCTGCCACATTATTTTATTTTAAGTGCTCAGCTGTCAACAACAAACTACAAAACATGTGAAGCAGGCAATAAACTGTCCCTGAGGAAGCTCAGATCTTGGACTTACTAAAGAAAGATTTTAAATTGGCTTTATAAATATATTCAGAGGTGTTGTTTGCAAATATCTTTTCCCATTCAATTGGTTGCCTCTTGGTTTTGCTAATGGTTTCTTTTGCTGTGCAGAAGCTTTTTAATCTGATATAGTCTCATTTATTTATTTTTGCTTTTACTTGCCTTTGAGGTCAGATTCATAAAATCATAAGACCAAGGTCCATAAATTTAGAAACCATGTTTTCTTCTATGTATTTTATTGTTTCAGGTCTGATATTTAGGTGACATACAAATGGCTGACAGATATATGAAAAGGTAATTTCACTAGCTATATAGAAATGCAAATCAAAACCACAAAGAAATACTACCTCACACCTGTTAGAATGGCTACTGTCAACAAGACATGTAATAACAAGTGTTGGAGAGGCTGTGCAGAAAAAGGAACCCTCCTCATACACTGCTGGTAGGACTGTAAATTGGTACAGCCACTATGGTTCCTCAAAAAATTAAGGATATACTTACCATATGACCCAGCAATCCCTCTTCTTGGTATTTACCCCCAAAATTTGGAAACAGTTATCCATAAAGATGTATGTACCCCTATATTCACCGCAGCATTATTCATAGTGGTCAAGACATGCAAACAACTGAAATGTCCTTCGATAGATGATTAAGTAAAGAAGGTGTAGTACATATATACAGTAGAATATCACTCAGTCATAAAAAAAGATGAAATACTGCCATTTGCACAATATGGACGAATCTTGAGAATATTATACTAAGTGAAATAAGTCAGATGGAAAAAGTTGAGAACCAAATGATTTCACTCATGTAGGATATAAAGCTGAAAGCAACAAACAAACAAACAAAAACTCATTGGCACAGACAACAGCTTAGTGGTTATCAGAGGGAAAGGGGATGTAGAAAAGGGCAAAGGGGGTCAAACAGATGGCGACAGAAGGAGATATGACTTTGGGTGGTGAATACACAATTCGATATACAGATGTATTATATAACTGTACAATTAAAACCTATTTTATTATTTTATTAACCAATGTCACCCCAAAAAATTTAATAAAAATTTTTATAAAAGATATACTAAAGAGAATCCCTCAGGCTGAAAGGGTGGACACAAACAGAGGAACACTCAAAATATATAAAATTTAGAATGAAAGAAAGGATATGATAGCAATAAACAGGAATAATTGCTATGAAAAGCTGTATACCCATAAATTAGATAACCTGTCTAAAATTCTGAGACAGAATAAACTACCAAAACTGACTCAAGGATAGGAAATTTGAAAAGATGTAACAAGAGACTGACTTAATAATTTTAAAACTTCCCACAAAGAAAAGCCAAGACCCAAATGGCTACTACTGGTGAACTCTACCAAACATTTAAAAAAATATATCACTAATCTTTTATGAACTCTTCCAAAAAAACAGATGAGGAGGAAACACTTCCTAACTCCATCCTATGAGGAAGGTATTAACTATTAACAAAACAGACAAAAAAAAAAAAAAAGAAGAAAAAGAAAACTACGGATCTTTATATGTGTAGATTCAAAAATCTTCAACAAACATACTAGCAAATCAAACCCTACAATATATAAAAAGAATTATACAGCATGAGCACATTGGATTTATCTCAGGAATACAAAGTTGGTTTAACATCCAAAAATCAATGTATTATACCATATCAATAAAATAAAGGGAAAAAACCCCACCTGATCACATAAACAGATGCACAAAAAGCATTTGACAAAATCTGACACCCTTTCATGATAAAAACACTCAACAAATTAAGATACAGAGGGAAATTCTGCAACTTGATGAAGGTCATCAATGAAAAAACCCACAGCTAACATCATACTTAATGGTGAAAGACTAAATGTGTCTTCCCTCTGAGATCAAGAAAAAGACAAGGATTTCTGCCCTCTTCATTTGTACTCAACGCTGTTGGAGGTTCTAGCTTGAGCAATTAGAAAAAAATAAATAAATAAAAGGCACTCACCAAAAAGAATAAAAAACATGTACACTGAAAACTTCAAACCACCACTGAAAGAAATCATGAAAGAGCCAAAAGAAAAAAAGAAGAAGAAGAAGAAAAATAAAAGGAAAGACATCCCATGGTCATGGATTGGGAAGAGTTAGTATTAAGATCACGATACTCCTCAAATTAGTCTACAGGTTCAATGCAATCCCTATTTCAAAATTCCAATTGTTTTAATCACAGAGATTGACAAACTAATCCAAAATTTTATAGGGAAATGCAAGGAGACCACAATAGTCAAAACAATCTTCAAAAAGATTAAAATTGGAAGACTACATAAGAACTAAAATCATAAAACTCTTAGAAGAAAACATAGATATAAATCTTTGTGACCTGGCCTCAGGCAATAGTTTCTTAGATATGACATCTAAAGTACAAATGAGAAAAGGAAAAAAATAGAGAAATTGGCTTCTTCAAAATTTAAAACTTCTGTGCTTTGACCATCAAAAAAATGAAAAAATAATCCACTGGGAGAAAATATTGGCAAATCATATTATCTTAATGAGGGTCTAGTATCTCTAATATATAAAGAACTCTTAGAACTCAAGAAAAGAGAGTTGACCCAATTAAAACATGGGCAAAGAATATGAACAGCCATTATTCCAAAGCAGATATACATATGTCCAATAAACACATGACAACATGGTCAACATCATTAGTCATTAGGAAAAGGCAAATCAAAACCAAAATGAGACTCTCACTTCACATTGACTAGTACAGATAACATTTAAAAAGACAGTAACAAATGCTGGCAAGGATGCAGAGAAACTGAAACCCTCACACAGTGCTGGTGGGAATGTAAAATGAAACAGCCACTTCAGAAAACAGTTTGGCAGTTCCTCAAAGTTAAACACGTAGTTTCTATATGACCCAGCAATTCCATTTCTAGGTATTTCCCCAGGAGAATGCACACAAAAACTTGAACACAACATTCATAGCAGCATTATTTATAATAACCCAAAACTAGAAATAACCTCAATGTCCATCACCTGATAAACAAATAAAATGCATATGCATACACTGATTATTCAGCTACTAAAAAAAAAGAATGAAGTACCGATACCTGTTAAAAAAATTATGCTAACTAGAAAAAGCCAATCACAAAAGACTACATATTGTAGGATTCCACTTATATAAAACATCAAGAATATGGAAATCATAGAGACATAATGAAGAATAGTGGCTGCAGGGCCTGGGGACAGTGAAGAAGAGAGTGACTGCTAATGGGTATTGGGTTTCTTTTAGAAGCGATAAAAATCTTTCAAAATTAGAACTGAGGGTTACGTAACTTTTCAATATTATAAAAACCATCGAACTGTACATTTTAAAGTGGTGAATTTTATGGGATATAAATTATATTTATTTTTAAAAACAGCTTTATTGAAATACAATTCAGCTATTTAAAGTACACAATTCTATGGCTTTTAGTATTTTCACAAATATATGCAACCTTCATCACAGTCAATTTTTTAAACACTTTTCATCACCTTAAAAACAAACTCCATACCTTCCAGCTACTATCCCTTCTCCCTCCGTCCCTCCCCAGCCCTAAGCAAGCACTAATCCACTTTACACTTGTATAGGTTTCCCTATTCTGGACATTTCCTATGCCTGGAATCCTACAATATGTGGTCTTTTATGACTGATTTCTTTCACTTAGCATAAGACTGCAAGGTTCATCCGTGTTGTATAACTGACTCTTTATTTGTAGCCTAATGATACACCATTATATGGTTACACCACATTTCAGTTATCCATTTATCACGTGGTGGGCATTTGGGTTATTTCGGCTTTTTGGCTATTACGAGTAACTGCGATAAACACACATGTACACATTTTTGTGTGGACATATATTTTCATTTCTCTTCAGTATGTACCTAAGAGTACAATTGCTAGGTCATATTTTAACTCTATATCTGGCTGTTTGAGAGACTAATAGATTGTTTTCCAAAGCAGTTACACCATTTTACATTCCCATCAGCACTGCAGGAGGGTTCAGATTTTTTCCCAACCTCACCAACACTATTTACCTAAATTTTCATTCTAGCTATTCCTCCGATGGGTGGGAAGTGATTATATTTCAATTTTATAAAATACGAGTGCAGCATCCCGCCGAGCCTGGACCTTTGATTTCCTGCCCAGTAGATTTATGATCCCCATTAACACTAGATTGTTTTGGTGGGAGCCTGAGTTAACAAGCAGAGGTAGGGGTAAGAGATGTGGGATAAACAATTGCTGTAATCCAAAAGATGCCAGGGCCACAGCTGGAGGCTACATGCGGCATGTCAAACGTCCTACCTTGGCACATCCAAAGGGAAAGGCTATGCCCTATGGCAGGGAAGAGGGAACAAGGAGAGCTCTATATTAGTGGTCAATGACCAAGTACCTGATGAACAATGGACTGCACAGCCATTTTGGCCTAGCGAATGGGAGCACACACTTACACTCTACATGGACGTTCCCATAAGACTATCGGAAGAAAAGCTGCTATCACACTAAGAGTTTTTAAGGATCAGGAGAAAGGTGGGCAAGCCTTCTCTCAGAAGGTGGTGCTGCTGGTGGGTGGATGGATGGGAGGAAGGAGGGCACTTGTATCTTGACTTCTGCAGGCACACTGGCTATTGCTATACCCAAAAAGGACCAGGAAGTGGACCACAGGGGTACAAAGCTAGAGGAGCTACTATTAGGATCATCACAACAGGGGCCACAGAGCTCAGGGCAGACTGGGAAGGACAGAGGCAGAAGGGACTCACACCTGCCCAGCAGTTCCATCCAGGCCTGGGAATCCCACCCTTGCTCCGGGAATGACTCAAAATCCAGCACATTCTTTAACCACATAAGACTGTGAGGTTGCATTTTTCCTATCTGCACCAGTGCGCTAAACCCCAACCACCCTGGTCAAAAGATGGCAAGAGCTATGTTACAACAACCAGAAGGAAAAAAGAATTTCAAGCTACGAGTACAGATTTCAGTGGTTTGGAGAAACAGCAAGTGTGCAAGTCAACATTAGGGAATTATTTTTACTAGTAACTGTTCTCCTGAGACTTGTTCTTCCTGTATTTAACTTCTCATTCTTGGGGTTGGAAAGAAACACACATTAAAACCTCAGCCTCATACACTGAGGAAAGTCACAGCTAAACCCGGGCACCAGAGCCCTCTTGAAACAACACGACTATCTTCCTGTAACTGGTTATTCTGATCTATAATTGAGCCAATTCATGTTCCCTTCTCATTAAACGCATGTAGTCCAAGAACCACATAATGAGGCAACTGTACAGTAAATACTATGTGTGGTTCCAGTGGGAAATAAATTGCATCCAGCAGCTGATTGGTGACCACGAGCTGGGGTTTAACTCTGATCATAGTAATCACTCTCATAATGAAAAGTTCCTCCTTGCTTTTCATGGAAAAAAAAAAAAAATGAGAAAGATAATCTTACCACACACGAAACTCTCTGACGGCACAGAGAAAATGCTCTGGCCCTTCAGTGATTCTGGGTGGGCACAGGTGGCCGTCACGAAGGCCTGCAGCATCCTGCCCAGTAACCATGGGGGCAGCCACTTCAGCTGGCAGTCGCACAGGAAGCTATCACTGCTGATACGGCTGAAAGAAAAATACAAGGGACATTTGAGGTGTGGCTGGAAAAAAAGGAATATTCTCTCAGAATATGGCACGATGATCACCTCTAATCAGCTTCTGTCGTTCACAGCAGCAAACTGGAATGGCAATAATTTTTCTCAAGTTCCTCTCCAAGACCCAGGCATTACATATAATCTACTTGGAGATTTTGATAAAATGCATCTCTGGCTCAGTACATCAGGGGTAGAATGCAAAATTCTGCATTTCTAGTAAGTTCTCGGGTGATGCTGATGGACCATACTCTGAGTAGCAACAACCTGGAGTTCACACACGGTCTAAGACAGACACTGCTCTTACATGACCCTTGGGAGTCTGGCTAACCACTCCTGGCCTTTGACCACCAAACAGAGAGGAGGAGCACTGTCCCCTCTCTGCTTGTTTCCACTCTCCTGATAAGCTACTGGGAGCTTCCAAATTCAGTCTGGACTTTGATCTAAATCCTGAAACGAGTTCTGAGAAGGGCTCTATTTCTATGTGACTTATTTTTTTTATTTGGACAAGCTGCATGTTTTCTCCCAAGTGTAAGCCTGGCCAACGCGCTTCCCTCTCGTCTGTATATTTATCTCTACACCAGCACTATTCGGGAGGCCAGCAGATTTCAGCTTTGCTCCTTAAATAGTGCCTGTTAGTTAATTGCCACTGCCCGGGGAGCATGAGAATGCACAACTTTAGTTTTGTGAGGTTCCAACCAAAACAGAGAATATTTTCTTTTTTATTTCTCAGCAACTGAGGATCAGCTCTTTAAACAGAATTGAAATCACCATCTCAGTGGACATTCCTTCCTGAGGAGTCACTCGAAGATAAGTCATCCAAAGAGTCTAACTGCCCTGTTCCTGAAGACCTCAAGGCCATGAGCTAAAGAACGGAGGCCAGCCCACAGCAAGGATGCAGACCGAGAAAGGAAACACATGGGCTTCCCTGTAACAAACTGTCTCCAGTACACCATGACAGAAAGGGAATGTAAGTGTGCTCAAAAATTCCAAAATGTCGCATGGGCCAATAGCATGGCAACGGCCTCCTCCTTCACCCACCATTTTCCTCAGTCGAGCACAGTGACCAAGTGGACCATTTTTCTTTTTTCTTCTATTTCAGTCAGGCCTTCTAAGAGAGAAACTATCAAACTAGTAAACAGCAAAGAGGAGTGAAACTGAAGCCCGAGAATCCAGGGATGACTAAAGTCAGTAAAATCTACCCTTCCCTCTATTCCTCATTGTTCCCAGATTAGTTAGGCATTTTAAACTTAAAATTACTTTGGTAAGTACTTTTTCAAACTGAAATAAGTGATCTCAAAGCTTTTATACCTGGGATGCTTGCCCATGTTAGACTTAAAATCAGCATTAGATTTTGTATTTTTATTTGATGGGCAGGTAGCTCTGTGCTTAGAGATACCTGGAGAGCCATGCTGGTTACTGTGGGACCAAGGGGCTCTCACGTTCACCGTGAGGAGAGGGCCGACTCCTGCTCAGCACCTGGGGACGTTCCCAGAATGGGAAGGCCACCTCCTGGCACTGGAAAACTTGTCAGCCTAGGGGAAGAGCAGAAAGGAACTCTCTCCCTGTCAGAAGCAACTATGGCTGGGTACTACTGAACATGAATGTCTATAAGAAGATACTGGGCCTCACTGTGAGAATTTAGGCAATGATGTGGAGATAGGGACATATTTCATTGGTGCCACAGTAACAAATTAGGGAAAACAAATCTGACATTTGTCCTCAATCAGAAATGTGTATGGAAAGGGTCAAGCCTCAAGTCACACATTTGGTATATTTGATGAGCCTAGGTCCCCCTGAGGACCTCCTTTTCTTCCACAAAGAAACCCACCTCAAACAGGAGTCCAGACCTCAGGAGCCAGTGGGCACTCGGGTGGAGAGAAGGTTTTCCTTAAGAATGAGTTAGACCAACAGGACAGATGGAGAGGAAATGGAGCCAGACAGTGAGGACACTGTCCCCCTGACTTCCATTCCACTTACACACATTACTGCATAGACAAAGGCTGCGCTAAAAACTGGACAAGGGATTGCCAGCAACCCCAAAGCCCTACAGATTCCCACTACTCATTCTCCATCAACTGGAAGTGCAGCCTCGTCAACCACTCACAGGCGCCGCCTTCCAGAGCTCCCGCCTCCAGCCATCCCAACACTCTGCTGGTTTACATCATGCAAGTCCATGATTCCAACTCAAAGTGTGTTTCTAATCATTGCTTGTGGAAATTTACCCAGAGGATGACTAAGTGCATAGTACAACCTGCCTTGATCCAATGGGGAAAGAAAATGACCAAGTAGAACTGTTTCTCCCATCAGAAAGCTGAGCCCAGGACCAGCCACAGCTGGGTACATGCAGCGACTGATGGAAACCCAGGCGTGGGGCCAAGGCTGAGCCTCCAGAACCTCGCTGAAGCATTTCAGGAGGAGGGGTGTCCAAGCACCTGGAAGGGCCCAGTTAATCCAAACAAGAAAAGTGTCTCAGGCCAAGAAAAAAATCTTCTTTCCTTGTCTTTCCCTCTTTCTCTCAAAATACCCCCTTTCTCATTAAATCGGATCTTTTTTACTTCCAACATTGTATTTGAAAGTTTCAAAAAGAGAAAGATCAAAAGAAATGCATTATGAGCACTCACATACTCACCATTTAGATATTACAATAAATGTTTTGCTATATACGTGCTTCATTACATATCTGTCCACGTACACATTGTTCTAAGAACTCTCATTCCAAGATCATGACCCTTCTCTAAAAGGGTATCTACTTGGCTGCTTCTTGCTACAACAGAGTTGAGTTGTCATGACAAAGACTCTATGGCCCACAAAGCTGAAAATATTTACAATGTGGCCCTTTAAAAGAAAGTACGCTTACCTTTGATCCAAAATAAGCCGCCCACAAGGCATTGTTTTAAAGACATTTTAACTTACACACAAAAGATCACGAGTACATAAAATAAGGTATAATGCAAGTAAAGCACTTCTTACTCTGAAATTCTCTACCCATGTAAACCAGGTCCTTGAAATTGGAGGTACTTACAGCTCCTTAAGATTCTTCATCTTCACAAAGGCATCAAACTGAACAGATCTGATAGCATTCTCTCCAAGGTTCCTGCAAAAGAATACTCTACTTATGCAAAGCACTCCAGGCATCCTCAAGTCAGCCCCTGTGTGAGCCAAGAGGTGCAACCATACCAGGGGAAAACCTCTGGGCAAGCCCAACATGTACTCAGCACTGTTAAGCTGTTTTAGTGGACGTGTCAGCCTGGGCCAGCATAAAGAGCCCTATTGAAAGTGGAAAGGAAACCAGAGGCCTGTGGAGGAGCCGGTAAAATGGCGAGGCAGGGCAGGAGGAGGGAGGAGGGGATGTGTCCAAACACCAAGAGCGTTAATTACGTGCTCATCGACTGGCCATATGTTCTGTAACTGTTCCTGGCATAAGCAAAATAAAGGCCAAAGTTGAAGCAGACTTATAATGAGAAGGAAGCAGCTGGCATTTCCAAATCGTCTGTTTCTCAGTTTACAAAGATGCGATCAGATTGCTAGCAGACTTCCCAGGCAGCCGCATTGGGCAGGCCTGGGATCAGGGAAGGTCTGGCAAGATACTCACAGGTGTTCCAAGCTGTCCAGCCCCAAGAATGCTCTCTTTGCCACAGACTTGATCTTGTTTCCAAACAGCGTCCTGCATTTTCCAAACACCCAAAAAACAGGGGGAAGGAGGCAGAGGTGGGGTAGACGGGGAGAGACAAGGGAGGGTTGGGCAAAAGAGAACACACAATTAGGACAGTGCTATTTGATAAGTCTGTCCAGTGAGAGGCAGGTGGAAATCTGACCTGTGCTGAGCTTACGGGTCTGAATTATGCAGGCCTTCCCCTCTCTGAAATGAAATACTTTTATCTTTATCCGAATTTAACAGTGATGACAGGATGGAATTGCATGCACCGTCTTGCCAAAGAAGGCCTCTCACGACGTCAAGCGGAAATCACCTTGTCCGACCCAGGCTGCCTCTCTCCAAGGACCACCCGAGGCTAGGGGTGGGGCAGGTGAAGTTTAGCCAAGGCCTCACAGGAGATGGGACTGATCACCGTGTCAGTGAGAAGAGGCAGAGTTAGGGAAGGTAATGAAAACTCTAACACCAAAAACTACCCCTTCTGAAAACTGCATTCTGGCCATAAAAGTTCCTAAAGGAGGCAAGAAAACAGGGGTCCACTGAGATGGCGCCCTAGCTCTTTGCATCTGAAGTGTCCCCAAATCAAACTGCAACTCTGCCTACAAGAAAGCTCCTCAAGACGGCCACTGCGCTTTGGCCTGGTTAGTAGGAGCCAAGACTGTCACTGGGCTCATTAAATCCCATGTAGACATGTTCTTGAAGGTCAACCTCGTAGGTTATCTATTGCCTGTGCCCCTGGGCCGTACCCATGAGAAGGGGCTCCTGCTTCCAGGCAATTCCAACCACAGCCTTAGCAACGACTACCGAGTCTTCTTAGGAACCAAAATCTGCCCCCTGCAATACACAAGGAAGAAGCGAATGCTTCTTCCACTGGGCTATGTAATCCAAGGAAAGTCTGTTTCTGGACTTCTGGACGATGGAGGGGGAGGAACACAACACCTAGAGTATGCCGGACAATGGGAATGAAGAAAATCAAGGTTTCAGCTTTTCCGTCCTCATCAGGTGCTCTGATGGGAGCCCCCCAAGGTGTTCCCTCCAACTCGTGTTAGCACAGAAAACTGTCTGCCTGTGAACACCTGAAGGTAATGCTGACGGTCAGCTGTGTGGGCTCTTCAGCTTTGATGCCCATCAAGATTATCCTCTAGGGTTTGGTAAAAATGTGGACTGCTGGGAGCCAACTGCTGGGAAATCTCAGACTTGCCAGATCTGGGATAGGAACTTCCAGGCAACAGGTACAGGTGGTTAGGGCAGAAGCCTTTGGCAAAAGCCAATGTGGTTCAGCCTGTCACAGCAGGGGTTGAGGGAATAGGTTCCCTATCCAAGATCCCACCGAGAATCAGAAGAAAAATCTGAACAAAAGGCCAGCTCTACATTCAGACCTGCATCAAGAATGGGACTCACAAGAAAAAAAATAGCACCAGACCCTCCCTAAAAGGAGAAAAGAAAGGAAGTGTGAGCCTTGAAGAAATCCAAAGATGTCAGAGCAGCCCATACAGGTCTCAGTTTCAACCTAATTGCAAGGGGCCCTGGAGCCACCTGGGGAAATTCCCGTCTTTAGGAAGACAGGATCAAATGCACCAGGAGGAGGTGCTTTCTCAACCTACTCCCTGGGGCACCACAGGCCCCCACTTTCAGGGCATCCCCACCAGTGGGACTTCCCGATGCCCCCACTGCCTCAGGAACAGACTCCTTCTCTTGGGCCTCCATTCATGCAGCCCCATCAGTAATTATGAGTCCAGCCTTCAGACAAAGCCAGCTCTGTTTCCTGCCTCTGGAGGGTGAAGGGGCACAAAGGCCAAAGACCCCTTTGCCTTTTCTTTCTCTCCAAGGCAGTCTGCATGGATGTGAAAACAATCTCATCCTGAAAGAGCCCACAACCTCTCTCAATCTGAAGCTTTTATTTTAAAACAAATAAACCAAACACACAGACACCAGGCTAACTTAGGCTCCCCAACCACATAACTAGCTGAGCAAATAACAGCACATGGGGCACTAAACCCAAGCGCTACCAGAGTGCTGCCAACTTCTCCCTTACTCAGATCCCCCAGGCTGAGGCACTGTGTGCTCCAGGTCCCAGTAAAACGTACTGAACTGTGCAGTGAAATCTCCCGTAAACCAGATCCAGGAAAAAACTGTGCTTCGCTTCGGCCTTTAAATATTAGTCACACTGACCTCTTTTACAATGCGGGCAAGCTGTTATTTCTAATGGTGACAATGGCAATAAAACAATCTCTCAAATTCTCAATTATGCAGGGGCAAATCATCTTGTTGGTAGATTAAGACAGGTCCCTACATTCTCAGCAGACATCTGGGGGCTGGAGCTGGTGCTCAAGCTGGCAGACTGTGACGGTTCTAATAAAAGGCTGCTCTGTGGGGAAAAGAGCTGGACCGCGGGCCTGGAGGATGCTCGTTCTGTCTCACATGGTAGTGGGCAACTGAGACTTGGCTGCACCTGACCCGAGGCTCCTGATGAAGGGCTGGCTGGTCAGCCCGAGCTCCCCGCACCACCAATCAAAGCGGACACTAACTCTGGGGAGCCACCTATCAAATCCTCTCACATCTCCTAGCCAGCCCAGCCAGAGTCTCCCAAAGGTCTTTGGGCTCTTGCTCTTGCTCAAGCAATCCTGCAGGTGCTGGGGGGTGGGGTGCGGAGGTGGTGCCGGCGCTGACGGGAGCAGCCCTTCCCTACCTCTCAACAATGACCACCGCTGAGAAGACAGGGGGGGCGGCGGCTCCCCCACTGGAGGACAGCGCCTCCCTGGGCCCACTCCCCCCACAGAAATGGAGGGGCTTAGTCCCACAACCCAGTTCTGCAAATTGCCCCAACGCTCCCCGTCACACACACCACCCCGGGTAATTCAACCCTGCTTCCTAAGGAATGCGCGGAGAGAGCGGGAACCGTGGGGCAGGGGCTTGCATCGCTCCTCTCTGCCCCTAGTTTGTGCTGCCTGCGCCCTTCCCTCCTCATGCCCTGTGACACTCTGAAGGCCCCCAGCAGCTGTTCCATAAACATTCCGAAAGGGGCCACGGGGTAGGGTAGATCAGTAATAATAATCAAAGGCCAACTATGGAGAAAAGAACTCGTGAGAATCTCGGAGCATTCTCGCCTTGTCAGGAAACTTCAGTTTGAACAACTATCCAAAATGGCTGTGCTCAGCAGCTGCAAAACATAAGGCAGGACCACATCCACCCAATCTTCAGAAATGGAAAAGCCTTTTATAGCTTTGCTGCTCACTTGTTCTTTTCTCGGAAAACATTTTAATTTAGGTCTGGCCTCTTGCGTGGCAGGAAGGACCCCAAGTCCTGGCATAACTGAGTGAAGGCCAGAGAGGGTTTCTGCCTTCCCGTTCTGAGGTAAATCCCTGACACCACCCAGGCGCTTCCAAGGCAAACCTGCAGTAGGTCACGGGGACTCAGAGTGCTGACTGCAGCCTCAGAGGCTGAATAAGTTCATGGGACACAACAGCTCTAGGGGGGAAGCCCTTCTCTGTGCTAACATGCTCCCCACTGCTAACGGATCCCAACAGACTCGCCAGCGGGCACTCAGATGGTGTCACGGCCACGTCTCCCAGCCATGGCGATGCCAGCGAGCTTCCAGGCTGTGCGCCGAGGAGACTGAGTGGGCAGAGGTCAAAGCAGCAGCGGTTCCTTCCTTCTTTCCTTTCCTGACCCTTCCTTCCTCTCCCTTCCTCCCGCCCTTCCCTTCCCTTCCTTCCTTTCTTTCACAATGTTTACTCAACATCTTCCCTATGCCACGCGTAGTGGCTTTTAACCAGCACTATGCACCAGGATCACAGGAAAGCATTTGCTCTCCTTCTCTCCTTTTAACATGGAAGACTTCATGCACCACCACGGGCAGACGAGGTGTCATGAACCTCACATACCGCTGCACCCACCATCCAATCATGTCAGCCTTATTTCACCTCTGCCTCTACCGTTTCCCATTCCCCAACCTGGCCCGATGACTGGGAACCCAAATCATAGGCATCACTTCTTTTTTTCTTAATCCAAGAGGAAAAAAATTCTTCCTTTTTTTTGCAACATACCCACGATACCATCCCACCTAAATAACTGCATATATTTAATCATACAATGGAATTAACTGTTATGTACCAACTTCCCCCAATTATGTGCATTTCTTTCTTTTTTTTTTTTTTTTTGAAACAGATACAAAGCCTCCAGCCCCAAGATTCTGATCAGTGGGACTGGGTGGGGTGCGGGGGGCGGGGCTGGAAACCCTGCATTTTAACAAGTTCTCTGGAGTCTCAGTCCCAAGTCAATGTGGAACCCACTGCTTCTGGGGCCCCCACGTCAAACAGCACAGCGCAACTGAGGAACACGTGGGCTCATGCTAACTTCTTGGGACTTTAATAGAACTGTGGAACCGAGCCCAGGAAGCTGAAGTGCAGAAAACACCGGGGAACCAACAGCAGGCAATCAGGAAGGTGACATCAGGCCACGAACACAGCATGGTTTATGTAAAAGTCCTGGCACCCCCGAGGGCCAGCTGTACCTCACATGGGGAAGAAGAGCCTCCTAGAAGCTATGACGTGGAGCCCAAGAATGGCTCCAAGTTCCACTGAAGGGACATGCCCTGCAAAGATGGAGGCACCATCCACTGTCCCCACCCTCACCCATCCATTAGTTATGGCTGAGGCATCACACAGTGAGGAGTGTGCTGAATGGCTGCCCAGGTGCCCTCTGCCCCAGCAGCCAAACTCCCACCTCAGGTCTCCTCAGGTGAATGCGTTTGTTCTGCCGCACCCCACTGTGCTATCCTGGGTAAAGGGGCTAGGAGGTGAGGGAGAAGGGAGTATTTTTTTTTAGGGAAGAAAAAGACTGACAGGTATTTATGACATGCTGTCAGAATACAGAACACTCAAGAAGAGACAATCCTCAGAAAGCCCAAATAGCTTCTTTTTACTCAGAACTCTCTGAGTATAAAAGGTATGAAAAACCCCACTTTTCAAAACAAATCAGAAACATTAGAAGACTCTCCCCACCACAGGCTTTCCTAAGGCCTCACACTCCACTGCTGCTTTCAAAATATTTACTTTACATTCTACATGGCTTGCTGTCCGGGGGACAAGCTCGGGGAGATGGAGTGGTGACTGTCTTCTGTGTCTTGTCCTCCTTCAAACCCTCCCACTGGGAGGCTAGTAAATAGTAACAATTGCTCCAGTCCCCACTCCTGTATGTTCCTTTGGTAGCATCTGCAGAAAGTGCTGGTGGGATGCAGAGAGAGAGGGTGGGACAAGGGACATGCAACCCAGGCTTTAGGACCAGATAGACAGATGCTGCCCCGCACCTATCGGCCTGTGTGGTCTTCGGCAAAACCCCTTCAGCTCTGTTTCCTCAACTACAAAAAAGCTGCCTAATAGAGCTTGCCCTCATGAGACTGTTAGACATATACGCGTACCTCACAATATAACTGGAAAGTTCTAGGAGCTTAAAAAAATAAGACAAAAACATCAGAAACCTCGAATAAAAAATAGCGACTACATTACCTTTGGTAAATGATTGTTTCTGTTTAAGATTATGATCAACAACAAAAATACTGTCCAAAGACTCAAAACCTTCAAGAGTTACTCAGCTTTAGAGAGTTCACACAATTTCTAGAAATTGAGTAATACTCTGCTGTACAAATAATAACAAAAAACTGGCTATTTCAAGTTAGTTGTGAATTAAGTGGGAGAGGAGACCCAGCAGGCCTCCGGACACCAGGTCTTTCTTTGGCCCCAGAAAACCAATGCCCAGGGTGGGGATGAGACTACCGGAAGGAGAGAAGTCGGGAAGTCTCCCACTCTTATTCAGAGTTTTCTTCCCAAACAAAAGAAGATAAATGCGAGCCAGCTCTCCTCTGGCAGGGCCCGGAACAAAGGAGGTATGGGGGAGCCAAGAAATGCCTTCACATGCACGAGCCCCGAACTTCAAACGAGAGATACTCACAGCTTGCTGAGGCTGTCAAGCCCGGTGAAAGCACCACTGGTGTCCTCTACTGTGCCCGAAATCTCGTTGTGGTCCAGATCCCTGGGAGAAGACAGAGCTCACCATCCAGTCTGAGTTCTCGACTTTTTTTTTCAACATAAGTTGGGAGAACAGACTGACACCCAATCTGTGCCCTCTAGGCGTATTCTAGCTGCCGGCTGTGATGTACCATCAAGAGAAGTGCGCACTGAGCCACGGGAAGCACGAGTTAGCACACCTTGCGCTATGGCCTGGCTTCCTCAGCCTACCCACGAAGCTGACACACCGTTTGAGCAAAGAGCTCCTTCAGTCAGCTATGGCTGAGCCCCGGGAAAGACAGGGGTGCAGACAGGCTGCAGGAAAGCCTGGTTTGTATTCCACCTCTAAAAAAAGCAGACATCTGGTCACTAGCACTGAAAATCAGCCAGATAGGTTCTGCAAGGTTCCCATCTGCTTTCATATCAATCAGAGCCCCTTTTCTGGACTTGACCAAGAAATTGCAAAGTGCACCTGGAGGAAAGGGATGGTGATGAAAGAAGCTCCAGCATGGGGCCCTCCCAGAGGCCACCTCCTTGCTGGCAAGTGGATTTGGAACCTGGAGCCTACATCTTTCACAGGGCCTACACAGGCCCTGACTCCGAGCCAGGGACAACATCTGGGTGCCGAGTCAGACTGTGACCCATTTGCCAGGATAGGAGGATAAGGCCAACATTTTCAGCCCAGTCTCCTCCAACAATGCAAATCACAAGGTCAATGACTCAGCTTCCTCCCTCGGCTTCTAAGGGCAGGTCGCAGCGCCAGGCGAGAAGTCCCACCTGGCACTAGGCCCCCATTCTGCTACATAGTCAGCCCTCTCCAACTTTCCACAAGGTTCTCAGTTCCTACACCTTCCTCTTCCAAGCCTTTGCAGATATGGGCCAGGACAGAAAGGGATGCTTCGCTTGGCTCCCATGAGAGCCTTTGGAAGGAATCAAAGCTGCCAAAGGGGAGGGAGTTCTAACCGCAAAGTGAAACGCTTGTTCTGACCTTTATTTTATAGCAGGAAGCTCAAAGAGCTGAGATTCTGCTGCTGGAAGGGACTTCTTTTAATGGGTTCCTCCCTATTATCTTCATACTGAAAAACTGGGGACGCAGGGCTGTGGCTTTGTGTGACTGCTGCTCTGCTCCCAGCCCTGGCTGCCAAAGCTTTTCTTTCTGGTCCGCTCAGTGTGAACGTTCCCTGTCTTGTTATTCAGGCTTTGCAAGGGCTCGAAGGCTGACCTCAGCTTGAATAGCCTTGGTGTCTGGGCGCTTTCACACTCCTCAAGGGCTCAGGATTAAAGCCCACCCTGCCCTTTCCACCAGGTGCAAGTGCAAAGGCCTCCCTCCCTCTTCCACTGGGACAGGCCCTCTCTCTGTAGCGGGGCACGCCTGGGAAGGAGGGCTCAGAATGCCTACCACTGTTAAAACCATACACTCCTCTTTGGGAACTTATGCCAATAGCTACCTCGAAGTTCTCTGAAGCCAACAACTGACAAATTTTAAGACCCCCAAAAAGAGCACCCTGCAGCAACTTCGTGCAATTCCACCCATAACAGAAACTTAGAGAGAAATGACATTATCGCCTGCATTTTGTTAAATGACCCCTAGGGGAGCGCAAGGGAAAACACAGGATTCCCTGATTACCTCTCTTGGAAATGGGGCCTCCTGGACACAGGGTATGCTGGAGAAGTGCACGTTACCCCGAGAGATGAGCCTCAGCACCCCCTTGGTTCGCAAAGAAAATATCCCGGACTTAAAAATGAAAGTCACAGAGGAAGGAAAACTCGAGACGGAAAGACTGACCCCAGGGCCACTGTCCTGGAGGCTGCTCCAGCGCTTGGCCCAGGGAGGCTTTTCCCAGGAACAGGACCCAGGATCCTGAACGTGACTGCGAGAATTAGCATACATAACAGGTCAGCTTGGATCCAGTTCTGACTCACAGCCAATGAGAAGGGAAGTCAATGAAGTAGTTGGTTTGCTCTGGCCTGCCCTCCCAGCTGGGGGCCCCTTCATTCTGTCAACCCCACACCGGAAGACATACAAGACACGCAGGTTTTTGAGTCCCTTGAAGGCGCCTTCCGCGATGTGGCTGATGGAATTATGGCTGAGGCGCAGGATGCTCAAGCTACTCAAGTCGGCCAGGCTCTCCTCATCCAGCCGGGTGAGATTGTTGAAGGACAGAATCCTGAGGAAGGGGAGGGGGAAGCAAATG
The DNA here is from genome assembly GCA_003508835.1 of Eonycteris spelaea. Taxonomy (NCBI): domain Eukaryota; kingdom Metazoa; phylum Chordata; class Mammalia; order Chiroptera; family Pteropodidae; genus Eonycteris; species Eonycteris spelaea. The sequence goes on along the minus strand of PUFA01000307.1, from coordinate 1,440,562 downwards.
TCACCACAAGGTCACAGGGTTGCCTTCTTCTCCCCTCTCCTGAACATTAAGTCACATGCAGCCAGGTCTCAGTGGGAATACCCCCATAAAAACCCAAAGGCAAAAGTGGTTGGGCAGCTAGAAATCCATCAGGGCCTATCACCCATATAGTCTGATTCCCAGAATGTTTGTGGAGGTCCTGGAGACCAGGATGTGTGTTAAACTGTGAGGACTACATCGGAGTCTTAAACTTAAGAACCCTCAAGGATCCGAGCCTTTTATGTTGGTGCTCATGGCCAGTCTTGATCCAGGTTATGAAGGACCTCTCATGGCAGTGGCCTGAGAGACTGGACAGGACCCCAGAGGGTTCTCACAGTGAGCAGGAAGGCCCATTTAGACATTGGCCAGCAGAGGGCACCACTAGCCACAACCTGGAACAAGGCTTCGTAGAACTTTGTACCTTACCTGGTTTCTGTGGGACTAGGTGCTCCCACCTAGACTTCCTTGTCCCACACCAGAGACAGCCTCTAAGTATGACCCCCCTGCTACTATAAGCAGGACAGGAAACATGCCCCCAAATCATACACCTTTCCTAAATGTGAGAATCAAACCTTCCTTGCTCTCAGCACACCTCCTGCTCCCCAACACGGCCCTGGGTTGGTTACTTGGCATGTTAGTCATCTATCACTGAAAAATGGGAAATCTGGTCTGGGGCAGGGATATGGAAAATAAATTTGGAGAAGATTAATGAGCTTTTAAAGGCAACAGGGAGTAACATTCTTTCCCTCTTGGAGAAATAAGTCATCGTGCCTGTCAGTTGCAAAGATCTGGCAGGAGATCAAAATTACATCCTCACCTGCAATTAAAGAATTTAGCTTAAAGGAGGGGTGAGGAAAACGCTGGAAAGCAGTCCTAAATCTGGCTCTGAGGTTACCTGGGTGTCGGGCAAACTGCTAGGCTGATGAGGGCACACGTCTGTGACTTCTCTGCCCCTTCTAAAGGGCACAGAAGACAGCCTCACACTGCCCAGCGGCCAGAGGGGCCCAGAAACCATGCCCTTCACCACCGCCACATCAACACCAGGAGCTCACACCCCTCCAGTGACTCAGAGGACTGCCCTTCACCTTACCCGTTATGAGGTTTGGGGGACTTAGAAGACCCCTCCTGCTTTCCCGTGGCTCCCAGGCCTGGACAACAGAAAACCATGTGTCCTGGGGGTTCCCTGGTGGGGTCACGGCCTGAGCAAAGAGCCTGTTGGAAGCCATCCACTACCACAGGAGAATACTGTGCAACTGCACGGCTGTGAAGGGTCCGGAAGCTAAATCCAACGGGTTAACACTCACATGTACACACACAGAATCCAAGGAAAGTGAGCAAAAAGATAGAGGCAGGACTATTGATTTCTGCTTTAGGGAATGATGGATTCACTGAAATATAAACTCCAAGTCAGTGGGGTGTATGGGGGGAAGGGATTCAGAAGGGGAGGGACATAGAAGCACAGATAAAAACACCAGTTACAAGACTCAACATTAAGTTTAAACGTCTCACTAAGTTTGCCTGGTGAGGTCAAAAGAGTGACAAGAAAGACAGAGGCTTGGCACTCAGTAATCATTCGCTTCAGTGGGTGAATCTTTTCCTACAGTCAAGCCTAGAAAAAAAGAAAACCTACCCAAACCCTCTTTAAAAAACAAAACAAACCAAAACAAAACACTGGATAAACTAGAATTGAGAAACCCTGAACATATTAAACTGAGATAAACACGGTGAAAGCCCACTTTTTGCCTCCAAAAGCACAAACCTCATAGGCACGCGATAGAAAACATGGATATGCCCACTGAGTCCCTGGCGGTGCCGCTTTCATACCAGCCTCCCACCCTGACAGGCAGCAGCCCAAGCTGGCCCCTACCAGTTTCAGGAACCGTGGGCACCACCCTTAGGAGTTCCCAGTCCCAGCCTGGGAGCCCTGTCTGGGAGTCTCCCAAAGGAATGAGGGCACTGTCCATCCTCAAGTGACGTGTAAACAGTCACATCAGCACAGGCGCCTCCCTACCAGGCCAGGGCACTGCCACCTGGGGAAGGGGAGGAGCGAGCGCCAGGGCAACTTGTCGAAGGGAAGCAGGCGGAAACTACCAGGATGTGGAAATTCTCCCACCCGTCAGCGTGTCGCTTGCTCTCAGCTTCACTGTCCTTTCTGTGTTTGAGCCTAAATAACCTCTTCATTAAAGAAGCCCACGTTACTTGTCATAGCCATTAACATACAATAGCTCTCAAAACAGCTATAAGGAGAGCACTTCTGTAGCCCCCCTTTAACAGAGCACTCTACCTCTGTTAAGAAGGCCTTGGGGCAAAGGCTTATAGTGTCCTGGCGCTACCCCTGCAGGGGACACAGAGAGGGGATCAGGTAGGAGTCAAGCTCAAATCATTGAGGTCTGCTGAATCCCAGGTCCTGCTCTGGGCCCGGTGGCTCTGTCTTCCCTCAACCAGGCCACTGCCTACTTCTGAGCATCCATCCTCTCCACTTGAGCCCTCCTAAGTCCACTATGCTTTGAGACATGCCAGACCTAGAGCTTCCTGGCTTCTGGAGGGGTCACCTACAGGGAACGTCTCTAACTGGCACACGGTAAAGCCGGGGACACTTACAACTCATGCAACTTCTGGCAGAAGCTCCAGCCATCACGGTTAATGCGGGAGATGGAGTTGTTGCTGAGGTGAAGCTGATGCAGGGCCGTGAGGCCGTAGAGCGAGCCACTGTTCACTTCCACCAGGCTGTTGGACTCTAGGTGCCTGCAATGACAGCGACATGCAGGGTGAGGACAGGATGTCTCTGTGGTCCTCATTCATCCACTGCACAGACAGCAGGTGAGCAGCCACTTTGGACTGGACACTGGTTGGCACCAAAGACCTAAAAACAGCTCACGAGATATGTGTATGTGTGCGTAGGGACGGGAGAAGACAGGCAAACCAAAAGAGATGGTGGTGAGTGTCCAGGCCAACTTGGAGACTTCAGAGGCCAAGGGGAAGCTTCCTAGAAGTGACCTTTTCAGCTGAGTACAGGTGAACCAGGCACACAAATGGACAGAAGAGATCCTAGCACAGGGCAGAGCCCATTAAAGGAAGAGAAAGAGGGACTCGGAGGCAGATCTCATTCTCATCCCCATTTTGCAGATGAGGAAACTGAGGCTGAGAGACGAAGCTCGGTAACTTGTCTAAGATCCCATAGCTAAGCAAGTCATGAGGGGCTAGAATTCAAAGCCAGGTTTGGCCAACCAAGTCTGGGCTCTGGGCCACTGTACCAAGAGACATGGCTTTAGCTCTGGGGTCAGATAAATTGGTTTTAAACCCCAATTTTGCCATCTGAGCCCAAACATCTAGAAAATGAAGATATTCAAGACAATCAACTTTGTAAGCTATTATAAGAAGGAAATATAAACATGCATATCAGCATTTCAGCACAGTGCTGAGAACTTTAGCTTCCACCAAGTTTATTAAGTAAACTTCTCGACATTGTACAACCTGGCCAGGGATGGCTCTGCCCCATGTAACTGACCTCCTCAGTAAAAGTTACTCAAATGTTGCCCAGCATTTGGTATTACAAAGGTTGTGGGCAACCACGTTTCACTGTTATCATCTCACTTTCTGCCTCTACTCAAAAAGCAAGCATGAAATTTGTAAATAACCACTAAGACAACTCATCACTCCCAATTTGTATGAATGTGTCCAACATAAAAACCATATGGTACGTGCTAACTCCATTCCCTTTGTGAGAGTTCTCTTTTAATCTCAGCCCACCCATCATGCGACCACCTAGATTTCACAGTCCAAAATTAAAGTTTAAGGATGTCAAGTAAAAGTGTTCTTGAATATGTAAAAACAGAGATACAGCCAATGAAAGGTGGCAACAAAGAGAAGAAAGCAAAACTTGTAGAGACTGAAAAGGAGTGGGGAGCGCGTCATGAACAAGTTAAATCATTGACCATAAAGCAAGAAATCTCGAGTTGACAAATCAAGAGAGTGGTATTGTGTATTAACTTGAAAGTAACCACCAGCAAAACTACAAGAGGAAAACACAAAAAGAGAAACGAGAAGTGACTGCATCTTGGGAGTGGAACCAGTGGAAGAGGGAACGGCGGGTGCGGAAGGGTGGACAATGACTGCTTTTCTTTATAACCTGATTTTATTCATCTATGAGTATACGTTACTTTTGATTAACAATACAAATTTAAATGCTTAAAAATAAAGCTCAGTAACTGCCTTTCCTGCCCTCCTCTGTATTTTTTGGTTGTTTTCCTCTGGCAGGCAGGCGAGTTCTGCGACTGCACACATCTGGCTGGGAGAGAGCTCTCCCTTGGTAGAAGTGGAACATCTGCCCCGAGGGGCTTGAGTAGCTCGCCCAACATGAATAAATCTCCCAGGAAGAACTGTACATTTTTGGCCCACCTGCACATCAAGAAAGTCTGTCAACCCCAAAACGGGAGAGAGGGAACTTCCTGTAGCGTGTGGGAGAGGAGAGAGGATGTGGGAAGGGAGCCTGCTCCGCAGTCCACGAAGGAGGGCAGGAGTCAGGGGGAGGGATTGAGGAGGGGAGGGCAGCCCCAGCAAAATGGCTCCCTCTTCCATCTTCACTAACCAACTTACTTGCCTGAATCCACTACCTCCAACCTCTGCCAAGAGATTTTCCTAACCTGAGAGGAAAACACTTTTTTATCTGGCAAAGTCCCCAAACAATGAGTTAGGACCAGGTGAAGTCCCAAAGGGCAGTGGGGGCTGGCTCCAACTGAAGTCCTAAACGATTCTTCAGGGGAGGGGGCTGAATGAACACACACACGTATGACTCAAACAGACCACACACAAGTCCCCAGCAGCAAGCAAAGCCAGGGCCCTGCCCCAAACCCCGCCCCACACTTACAGCACATGCATCTTAGACAGCCCCCAGAAGGCCCCATCCGTCAGCTTGCTGATGTTGTTTCGCTGAAGCTTCAGCACCTCCAAACTGTCAAGCCCCTGGAATGTCAGACCCTCGATCAGCCGAATCCGATTCCGATTGAGGTCCCTAAAGAGATGAAGATGGTGTGTGTTCAGAGCATCCCCGACAGCCCACTTACAACCATTCCTACACAGTCACTGCTGGGTTTCTCAGGCAACAGAAAAAATCCCAGTGAAGAGTTCCCCATGAAGCCTGACCATGCAGCGGAGGCCACCGAGTGTCCATGGCAGCTCCTGCCCGCCATGCAGGCATTGATGCTGACAGGGCTACTGCTAATGAATGAAAAAGGAGGCACAGAGCTCCCCAGAAGCCAGTTCTGCTGTGCTCCCAAACGAGTGAGCACTCCCACTTCCTCCCAGAATGTCCATGACTCTGCAATGAGGAGGTGCATATGACTCAGGATACAAACGTCTGACTCAGGATGTGAACATCTTAGGTGAGCTGTCTCTTAGCTCAGCAACAGAAATGCACACCAATGCCTCAGCCCAGGAAAAATCTAACCACTGGGTATCAAATGGCAATGCTACTTTCACTTGAGGGCATTAATAGGATCTCTACTTACGGAGAGAAATTACTGCCTGTGGGGGGAGGAGGAGATCTAGACACACCACGAAGCATACACATTTGGCTTCCAGCCCCAATGTGATAAAACCTCAGTTAACCAAAAGATTTCAGGAATCTGGCTGGGCTGGATCTATTACTAACACTTGGGGAAGGGGCAGAGAACAGAGGGCTCATCAGAAAATACTTGATTTTCCCCCAAATACCTCTGCAGCGCCTCATGACCCTGCTCCTGAACATCAAGAGACAAGAGGAAGAGAATAGAGCTCATGTGTGTGTGTGAGGCACAGACAGAGGAACGCTGGGCACACCCCATCTTGCTGCCACACTTGGCCCCAAATGATTGTTTTGTTCTATTTAAACCAAATCTCCAATATTGGCTTATTTTCCTGAGATACACTCCTCTGCTACAAAGAGGATACAGAAAAAGAAAAACAAATATGCAGGGAACAAACAATTCATCAGGGTCTGGTAAATAGAGGTTTTCTTGAATCCAAACTCTGTGCCATTCTGAAGGGCATTCAGCCTGGGTCATCAAAAAACTGAAAAAAAATCCTTAAAAGACTAAGGAGATGAAGACAACGGCCCATTTTTGTTTACAGCTACCTCTGGCTACACTGACTTCCTCTCGAACTGCTCAAGAAGCGCTGGACACCTTAACATCCATGACATAGATTTTATGGGTTCCTTTAAAAAAACGCAGAAACCTCTACGATCATAAGGAACCCCATCCACATGGCCTGAGCCTTAGCTAGGATCAGCTAACCAGCAGGATTCCTCATCATTCTGTAAAGTGCCAACAAGGACAAGCATATATATCCTCAGCGGATCTTTTTCCCAGCAACCTGAGGCAGCGGGCAGGCACCAGACCCAGCTTCTAATTTGCTTTTATTAGGTGTTGCCATACGGTCATTAATGATAGTTTATGCAGAGTATGAGCAAGAGGGAGTGAGGAAGGAGTTACAATTGATATGGGGTCCTCGGGGAAATTTGGCCTCTATAAAGTTTACCTAACCTTAATTAAAGTGCAGGTTTCTATACTCACAGTTGTGTCAACCTAGGTAGCTTGAATGCTTTCACAGGAAGTTGGGTGATCCTGTTTTTGCTCAGGCGAAGCACTAGCAGTGACCGTGACAGACCATCAAATGCTCCTGACTCCAAGGTGCTGATCCGGTTGCTTGCCAGATTGCTGGAATGATTCAGGAGAGAGAATGTAAGTGGTCAGTAGGAGGCCTTCCTCATTCTGTTATAGACATCTGACCCAGTCAAGTTGGGAAAATGAGCTAAAACACACCCAGAGACACAGATTTCCAATGAGATATTTGTCCTCCCAAGGCTGCAAAGCCCATCTTCACTTCTGGATGGGGGAGCAAGGGAAATACAGGTGTCAGGCCTGGACAGAAGCCCTGTTTCAGAGCACACTGTGCTTATGGCCGGAAGGTGACCCCAGGAGGGTGGGAGTGGAAGTCAATTACTTCTACCCCTGCCAGTTCCAGATCCCAGTCACCTCCAGAGCCACCTGTGCAGGATTCATTCTGCAACACCCACTGCCCAAGGGTGAGAAAAGTCCTAACAAGCAGAAAGTCAACTGTGAGGCAAGGTCAGAGTGGATTTCGTAATTTGGGGAAACATCCTTTAATTTTGAAGTGAGTCTCGTTATGCAACTTATATAATAAATGTGCATAAACCAATTCATGTAATAATATTAAATGTCTCAAAGAAACACTAAAGCGACTTGCATAGAGTCCTTTTAGAAAACAAGCAATATTTCAATGGGATCTCCACTTACTTGATTATGTGTGCAAGGGGCATCTCCCCTCAAAATGCATTACACTATACAATTAAGATCTGTGCATTCTGTTGTGCATTAATGACATCAAGTAATAAAAAAAGAGAAAACACAGAAGAGGAAGCAACAGTATAGTATTCCCATGAGAAGTTACCCCTAATATCTAAATATATTTTTTGTGGTATAAGCAAAGAGGAAAAAGAATAGAGAGAATCTTCTTAAACGGAGAAAGGAAGGGAATAAGACATTTTCCATCTCACCATCAGGCAGCGGCCCAGGAGAGAGCACATGAGGATTCTTTGCAATTGGGGCTGGACTGTTTGTTCTTAACACTCAGATTAAAGCAGAACAGTCTGTGTGATGAAGATATACCAGACAGTATCTGCCAAACAGAAAGTCCCTCCTGCTCTCATGCAGAGAGAGAAGGTCACTGCAATTCAGGTTAGCAGTTGGTAGTTTCTTTGTTGCAAGCAAGGAAGTTCCCGGTGGCAGTTAGACACCTTTGGAAAGCCCTCATGGGGGGCTCAGCATTGCCCTGCTGGCCTACCAAAAGCAAAGGCCTCCCCGTTTCTAATTCTGGTGACTTGATGCAGCCTAAGAAAGAAATCATTCCTCTCCTTGGGGGTCTTGGAAAATCTGCATGCCAGGGCTTGGCCTCCCTGAACAGTTAGGTCACAAGGACCCCTACACCAGCCTTGCAAATGATCTCTAAACCTAGTCAGGAACAGTAATAGTGCAGGGACTGAAAACTCACGTGTCATTTGAACATGTCTCTTTAAACTGGGTTTTTAGTTTCTTCCCCAAAGCAATATTGTCCTACCTACAGGCAATGGGTTAAACAGGTTTTACCCTTCTTCTCCTGTCTGCCATCCACTGGGTGTAAGATAGGGCATTAAGATAAGTAAAAGCAGAAGAGACTAACAAGGAAATTTAGAGGTGCTGAGAACCCACAGAATAAAGTAAATGCCCCCTTCAAATAAACCAAATGACATGATCCAATAGTTCATGATGCTAGAAAGATAAGCACTGATAGGTTAAGCCTTTGCGAAGAGGTCTCCCCCACGGTCATTCCTCTAACTACCCCCTAATCTCTCCTCTCCTTTCCTGGGAGGCAGCCCCATAAATGAGAAAGAATGCAGGCTTTGTAGCCAGAATAGACTTGTGTTTGAGGGCTAGGATCTCCTCTCAAGTGGCAAATCTGTTAAGCTAATACTTAGTCTCTCCCTGCCTCACCTTCCTCATCATCTATAAAGTCAGAATGCTGCTGTGGGATTTGGAAATGCTCTATAAAAAGGCACAGAGATGATGTGGTCCTGGGTACCCCGCCCTCAGCCCTGCTGAGGACAGCCCAAGGAGCTCTGTGCCCATCCCCATTGCCTCAGCCAGGCCACAGCCGAGAAGAGAAGGCAACGTCCATCCTGTGTCCAGACCTGGGTGCCGAGGGCAGAGCAGAGGCACTTACAGCTCCTTTATGGGCAGTCCATGCGGAAAGCAGGTGCTCCGGATCTCCGTGATATTGTTCCAACTCAGATCCAGCACTTCCAAGGACAGATAAGCCTTCAGCTGAGTGCCCTCCACACCGCGAATCTTATTGTGTTGCCTAAAACACACAAAGGGAGGTGACTCAAGCATGTCTTTGAAAGAAACTATTATTTTCCTTGCCACATGTTTTAGACACATTTTTTTTCCTAGCAGGTTTGCTCTTCCAGAGCATTACAAATGCAGAGACACTCTTAAGACTGAGATCTCCCATTCTTCTTTTCATCAAATTATTATCTAGTGGGTGGATGCTAGATAGAGAATACTGAATTCTCTGTCTGTGACAAGTCTGTCCAAATTCTAAGTCTAGGCTGCTCTCTCCAAGGGCAAGAACACAGGGAGATATTTTAGACCATGCAGAGAGCAGCACGGCATGAGCAGAACTCAGAACTCACCAATGCACTAGATACGCCCTGTGCAACCAGCCAGCTCCTAATGCAGCTCTTATCTTGAATCTTCAGGACCTAGTCCAACCCCACCATTTACAAGACTGCAGGCACCAGAGCCCATAGTTCAGTTTAATCCATCCTCACACGTCATTACAGTCCTCACATTCTACTGACACCTTCCATGTACCAGAAACGGAGATAGGCAAAAGGCATTTAAAAAGATGACAACAAAATCCTGACAAGGAAAATGAGGAATTCAGCGCTGCGTCTAACTGAAATCAAATCCCCTGAACCTCCTGACTCTAGCCCTGATAACTTTGTTCCTCAGTTTCCTCATCTGGAAGATGGGGCCACAACCTCTTAATTTAGGAATATGGGTGATTCAACCTGAAACCACACTAAAGTGTGTGGCAGATGTTAGCCTAAGTGTTCAGTGTTTACCACCATGATTTATTTATTTAATCCTCTTTCTGACAAATCCAAAGTCTAACCAACTAACCAATATTTATTAATCAGGAGAAAGACAACAAACGCTAACCGAGACTGGAGGGAATTGCCCCTGTGTGGGTTTGGCTCTGCCTGGCACATTCTAACCACTGCGGCCCTAATCCCAACGTTCAGATTCTTAAGTATCTCTTGGGTGACAGCACCAGGCCTCTGGGTTCCAGGCGCTCACTCGGCCAATTTCTGACTAAACAGTGTCAGGGTCTCAGCCAATCAAAGCATTCTTGAACACAACACAAGTAAGCCAGGCGGCGCTTACCAAGTGGCATCTCTTTTAAACAAACACTTGACCAAATCAGTTCCAACGGGCATAAACAAGGCCCTCTTTCCCAGAAGCTCTGGGGCTTCTCATCGACTCCTTTGTTTTTTTCACAACTCTCCCAGGCCCTGAACCCAAAAATCCATTTACAAGGGCACAACTCCACACACAGTGAAATCTCCTTAGAATGAAAGACCACTTTTTCCCTTCATGTCCCCTCTTGCCCCTCAAAGCTATTTCCTTTGAGTTCTTTATTAAGTTCTTAAGAAAGATAGTCTCTTCAGTTTTCTGATTCCAAAAGAAAAAGAAAGGGAAAAAAGGAAATAAAAGAAAACCTTTATTATGTAAAGTATGGGAAAAAAAGAGTAAGAACTAAAAGCAACAGAGTTGAGTCTTATCCAGGAACTCTGAATGCAGTGCCAGGGAGCCAGGAAAAGGGGGTCTGAATAAAGGGGAAGGGACACCATCAGCCCAAAGCTACACAAAGAAGAAAAGCACACAGTAGACGGGCTCACGGGACAGCTGCTGCGAGCCCCCAACACGTCTCCCACCGCCTCTCTCTCCTCTGTCTCTGTCTTTCATCTTACACCTTTCTTCTTCTTTCTTGTCTACTTATTCATTGAATCAAACACGTTCTGGGCCCCTGCTCTGTGCCAGGCCCATCCTGGAGGAAGGGCACTGTGATGAAGACAGGTCTCTTTCACATGCTAGAAAGAGTTCCCCACTTAGCAGAAGAGGCAGCCATGGAGATGAGAAACAACGGAGCGTGAGAATGAGAGGACAAAGGCAGGATGGATGAAACACGCGGGAAGCAAGGGGACAGCAGTGTTGAATTCTGCCAGGAAGAGGTTGCTGGGCCCAGCTCCAGAGGGCAGGATGCTGATGCTGATGCTGGTGAGTAGGGCAGAGGCGCGATCAGTTCCTGGAGCTGGGAGGGTAGACAGGACCACATCGAGCAATGTCTCATAGGCCAAGCTAAGGAGAACGGAATCACCTTACAGAAGTCCATGAAGAGGTGGTGGCGACACAGAGACAGACACAAGAGAACAAGAGGGGGCCCCACAGAATCTGGGGATAACAGCAGGAGGTGCATCAGATGGTGATCCTATATATTCTAGTTTGGAAATAATAAGATAACTAAGCAGGCTACAAGGCTACACCATCCATCTTTGTTCACATATAGTCTATCACCAACCCTAGAACCAAAGAGATACTGTGAAGGCATACCACAGAGTGGGAGAAACCATGTGTAAATCATGTCTCTCTTAAGGGGTTAATATGTCTACAACTCAACAACATCAAAAAACAAACTATCCCATTAAAAAATGAGCAAAGGACTTAAATAGACGCTTTTCCAAAAAAGATATACAAATGGCCAATAAGCACAGGAAAAGATGCTCCACATCATTGATCTTTAGGAAAATGCAATGAGATACCCCCTCACACCCATGGGATGGCTACTATCAAAAAAAGAGAAATAACAAGTGTGGGAGAGGATGTGGAGAAACTAAAATCCTGGTGTAGCTGCTGAAGAAAACGGTATGGTGGATCCTCAAAAAATCAAACAGAATTACCATATGATCCAGCAATTCTACTTACGGGTATAATCCCAAAAAACTGAAAGCAGATCTGAGATATGTGCATACCCAGGAATGAGGAGTTGTTTAATGAGTACGGAGTTTTAGTTTTGCAAGATGGAAGAGCTCTGGAGACTGTACAGCACAAGTGAACTCAATACTACTGAACCATACACTTAAAAATGATTAAGATGGTAACTTTTATATTATGTGTATTTTACCACAATTTAAGAACAAAAAGCAAAAAAAAAGCCAGTTCACAGGACTCCTTTGCTTAAAACTCAAACGATGCCTCACTTAGAACCAAGTTCTTCCAATATTCTCCAAGGCCCACATGATCTGCCACAAATCCATCTCATTGCTTCATTTCTTACTCCTCCACCTCACATGCTCTGCCCACCCTAACCCTCAGACACAGCAGGCAGACTCCTGCCTCAGGACGCTTGCACCTGCCTTTCCCACTGCTTTGAATGCTCTTTCCCAGAGTCCCACAGGTCCCATGCCCTTACTTTCTTAACGTCTTTATTCAAATATCACCTCATTGAGGATTCCCTGGCCAGGCCCTCTAAAACCACAAATATGCGTGCGCGTTCTTTCTCTCCCCGCTCCCCCCGCGTGCGCGTGCGTGTGTGTGTGTGTGTCTCTCTGCCTGTTTTATTTTTCTCAATAGCTGTAATTATCATCTAAGATAACTAGGATTTTCCTTGTTTCTAGTAGAACGTAGTCTCTCCCACCAGCTTGTGGCTCCATGAACGTAGTCTCTCCACCAGCTTGTCTATTTTGTCCAATGCTGTGTCACCAACCACTGGAACAGTGTGAGGCACATAATAGGTTCTCAGTAAATATTTGTTGAATGAATCACAATGAACATGGGTGAACTCAGAAAGGCTGAGTCTGGACACAGATTTGGGACTCACCAGCACTGAAGCATAAGAAAATCATGCAAGCAGATGAATTCAATCAGGGAACAAAAGAAAAGAATTTGCCAATTGCCCTGTGGTAGCACTGCCCAGACACAAACAACCTGGCATACAGTGGTTCCAGAGGTCCTTGGGGCTTAAATACAGCTGTTCCCAGTCTCCAAGGATGCACATGCCAATCTCTCCCTTACAGCTGGTCTCTCTGCTCTAGGCTCTAGCCTAGAGCCCTGATCAAACACTGCCTGAACTCCTTAGGCTTAGGAAGCTGAGCACATAGTTCTGTGACAATGTGCCATGAGCAATACTCTCCTAAGTTCAAATCTCAGTTACACTACTTACAGCTGTGAACCTCAGAGGACCCCCCCCCACTATTAAGTAGAATGGGAAGTTTCTATGCCCCACAGGTTAATGGTGACCCGACATGTAACAGTTGCTCAATGAGTTCTTGTTTCTTTATTAGTCATAATTGTATCCTCAGAGCCAGGCTCAGGATCTAGTTTGTTAGAGATGCGCTAGAAAAAAAAAAATGAAAAAAAAATGAATGACTGGTCCCTGTCTATTCCTCTGCCACGTTTCACTGTCAACAAGCAGGCCTGACTCCTCTTTCAGGAACAAAGGACTGACTCAGAGCTCTCACTCTTAGCTTCATGAATGAAACAAGCCTGCTCTAGCTGCACAGTATCAAACCCAGCCACAGGGAGCCATGCTTCAAAGCAAATCCCAGACCAAATCTTCTATAGGCTCAGGGTGGCTAGATATCTGATTGATGCCCAACCAGCTGGATTATGTTCCCCTTCTCACTCATGCAGCAAGCGGGACTCAGACCCATGGCCCTGCCCGTCACCCACCAAATCCCACCCCACCCCACCAGGGGTAACAGGCTTGCGAAGACATCTCCTCTAGACAGCCATCCATTAGGGTTAGTATTCAGGGGAATAGCCAATATTCAGGGGAAGCCCTCCCATCTCTCCCTTGAGAGTAGATGGCTGTGAAGACGGGTTTGCTGCCCTGATTCAAACTGGTGTTCCACTTTCATAAAACTGTCCATGTTTTTAATGTATGTACAACACAGATGGTCAGGACGTCACTCTTTTACATAACTAACTGCTCAGTTGAGAAGAAGGTCCATACTCATCTTTATAACCTCTGAATCCTTTTCCAAGTTTTAACAACTGCTGACAAATTACTGAATACCTATATGTAGCAGGCGCTGGGTAAAGCCTCAGTGAAATCACATAAGATGTAAGTACTATTCTTAACCCTAACTTTATAGTTGAATAAACTGAAGCTCAGGGGTCTGCTGGTATTTTCCCAAGGTCACACAGCTGAGAAGTGAAGGAGCCAGCAAACCCAAGGGAGCAGAATTATCCACCAACCCATCCAAGAGGCTCTCCAGGCAGAATTTTAAGGGCACTACCTCAGATTCAACCTGTAAACTTCAGCAAAACTTGCCTAGAGTGTTAGCTGACTGTTCCCTGGTCATCTCAGACTGGTTTGTATAATTGGCCTCAACCAGGCCTCGCTTCTCTACCAGCTTCCCAGGGTCCCATGTAAGCAGCAAATTTGCAGAGGACTTTGTGTAGCTAATCTCAGCAAATAAGGCTGATGAAACTAAAGTTCTTACTCATGGATACTCTAGATGGAAAGAAGAGAACAGTTCTTTGAGATTGTGTCTTTACACACCTATATTTGAAGGACGCATTACTAGCTTTAGACTCAGGGAACAGAAAGCAACAAAGAGATGCCCTTAAGCTTACAAAAGAGGAGAGGAAAGGGGATAGGGCAGTACTGTGGGAGGACCTCCAACTGGCCTCATCGAAGGGGCACTCCAGCCTTCCTCTGCCACCAAACAAAATCAGAATAATTCTGTAGTGATGGGGACTAGGGGAAATGTATGGTCACAGGGCATTTGCCTCCACCCAGTGTCGGTTTACCCCTCAGGCTGCCCTCTGGGGTGAGGAGAATTTAATACAGCAGAAGTCTATTAAACCAACACCTGTTAAAGGCTTCAAAAATAAAGTCAGTCTTCAAAGGCAGAGAGCAGGCAAGATAAGCTCTTGCCACTTGGCTACATTTTCTGAGCCAGTGTTAAATTAGACAGTAAAACAGAGCCATTTGAAACCAACATTTAAACTTTTTATCATAACTGATTGTTCCACTACAGTTTGGTGAAAGCCTGGTTTACAAGGTATTCTCTTTAGTGGTGGAAAAGATCTCAGGTCACAGATTAACAGCCAGGAAGAAGGGCAAGGGGATCAAAGGAAGAAGGGTCAATGTGGGTCAAATGGATTACAGCTGGTTCTTGAAATTATGCACCTATTGTCTATACCAGGGATCAGCAAAACCATATCTATAATGGGCTAGATAGTACATTTTTTAGGCTTTATGGGTCATTATGGTCTGCCACAACTACTCAACACTGATGTTGGGAGTGTAAAAGCACCACAGGCAATATGTAAATGAATTAGTCTGGCTGAGTTCCAATAAAACTTTATTTATAAAAACAACTGTGAGCCAGATTTGTCCCAGGGCCTGTAGTTTGCTGGTCTATACTACAGCAACCAGTTTGGGCTTCTGGGGGACAGGACTCAGATCCTAATAACTCTGCTGCAGCTTTGGAACTGTATGTGAATCACTCTTTCTGTATCTGGATTAACCATCTGCAAAATGGGGCTAAACTCCTCTCTACAGCAGAGAGGGAACGTTCTCACTCTCCCTCCAGTGCCCATGTCAGAAATCACTACTCACAATCTTTCTCACTGATGTATTTTCCCCTCTTGAGGAAGTGAAGTGGAACATAAGTCTACATGATCATTATGCTCCTCAAAAGATGATCCAGGTTCCCTCCTGGAGCCAGTGGGGACAGGTGGGCAAACAGGGTGATCTTCCAGAGAACAGACATTCACACTGTACATCTTCACTCTTTTCAGTTCTTCTAATTAGATAGAAACACACTGAAGCTGGCCAGTGCACCAGTCCTAACATCGAAGCAGGCTTCGGTTTTCCAGACAATTAGGGTGACTCAGAAGCCCACACTGTCAATTCCTGAAGTGCTGACTCTTTCTTATTAGAAACAACAAATCTTGCATAATGTTACCTCAGCATCAAACTTTTTAAATGTCTTACTTATCGAATCAACAAAATTCAAATTATAGCTCTTTCCTTCCATGAACCTCGGAGAAATAATTTCACACAACCTAGCCCTGAAATGAGAAAAAATTATTACACACCTGCCACCACTGCTTACCTCCCACCTACCTCCACTGTGATCCCACAGACATAGTTAATCACACTCCACGCCAGCCGCCTCAGGGCACCAGCAGACTTTGTACCTGGCCCATCGTCACACTGCCCTATAATTCTCACTATGGTTCTGTGTCACAGTGCCTAACCCCACTGTCCACAGCAGGCACTCCAAAGTGTGACAGAAACAAATGGAGGTATGCAAGCATCTAAGCGCCACTTTGGGGCTACAGTGTAATTTTACATCTCATAGGTGGAATCCATACAATGTGAGACAATTTGTGACTGATATTATTTAGTGTAAAACTCAGTACAGGGCAGAGTGGCCCTGATGCCTCGCTAAGGGGAATCCTATATTATTGCAAGCACCAAAAAATGTGGGTCATTTTAAGAGCACACATAAAGAGAATGATTTTTCCTTTGTTGAAAAATACAGTGCTACCAAACAGGCCACAGAGCTCAGTGGTAGCAATTCTGTTTGTTTATAAATGTTTTTACTGAAATATCACAGGCATACCGAGAAGTGCATAAACTGTTAAATGTAGAGTCAACGCCTTTTTCAAAATGTAGGCACCCATGTAACCACCGCTCGGGATCCCAGCAGCCTTCCTCCTGTCGCTTTCCTACTTGTCATTCTTAAAAGGAACCTCTAATTTCTACCACCAATGATTAATTTTGCCTATTTTTATATAAAGCACATGGGAAAATAGCTTTATAGAAAGCATGGAATCATTCCATATATACTCTTCCGTATCTGGCTACTTTCACTCAACATTTTGTTTATAAGATCCATGTTGTAACATTAGCAGTAGTTAATTCTTTTTCATTGTTCTATAATATTTCTATTGAGGAAATACACAGCAATTTTTTTTCCCATTTTACTCTTGATGGACACTGAGTTATTTCCAGTTTTGGTTACTGCAAAATCACAGCTATCAATACAGACATGTCTTTTGCATATATCTCTGGTGCCTATTTACAAGCATTTCTGGAGGACATCAATGTCCAGGTGTGGCACTGCTATACAGTCACAGAGTATGCATGTTCGGCCTTAGCAGACACTGATAGTTTTTTTTTTTTTTTTAAACCAAATCCCCAATACTGAAATGAATCTGAAAAGCCACTTGATCCAAGTGCCATGTTTCATGCTACTTCATTCAAGCACATTCTCAGATCCTAGCGCCCTCATGTGCCCCTCTTCCTGTGCTCTCCCCCACAAAAAGCATTAGGAATATAGCCTGGGGCCACAGAGCATGGACAAACTCAATCTAATCTCATTCAGGTGTCTATTTTATTATAATCAGGGGCACAATGAACACCAAAAAAAAAAGGGAGAAAAATAGTTAATAATTCTAAGTCCCAAACTGACAAGAAATGCTGTCAATGTACCCGATGTGAGGACCAATGTCCATATACAACTTGGAAATGAAGGAAGTTTTAAAAAGAATTAAGTCCATAGAAGTTTTCCTAATCCAACTTAAAGAAAAGTTTCTCTTCTCAGAATGACAGTCGAAAGCATCACCCTCTTGCTAGCCTGCTTTGCATGCATCCTCTTTAAAAAAATTAAAACCAAAACCATCTGTTCTACTGCATAAATCGATAATTTGCTCCAAGAAACTGGTGCCTCATAGGAACAGCCAGCCTGGGTTATTTGCTGGACAGGAAATGAGAATCAGAATAAGCAGGTCTCTTTCTCTTTCTCTTGCTCACTCCCTCCCTCTGCCTTTCCCCCCACTGCTGGTGAATCACTAGTTCCCTGGGGAATTTTGGCAGATTCTCAGCCTGGCTGGAGATGACGTTCTGAATCTGTTTATTCAGGTGGAGATCAGATAAAAAACAAGAGCGGCCCAGTGGCGGGATAAACAGCCTCTGGCCAGGCGGGTCAACCCCTCTGAAGGCAAAACTGGGCTGTGTCAACCAACCTCCCAACCTATCCACTTCCTTTAGCCTCGCTCTCCCCTCGGGGTCTTCAATGAACTGTCCCAATTAACTCCTTGCAAAGGGAACTGATGTCACAACCCCAATGAGACTGCAGGGTTCCAGGCAGCTTGATACAGATCTCACTTGGTTCTCCCACCCATTGGCATGTACACTTGACCTGGAAAACCAAAATCCATAATGAAGAAACCTAGTTATGGTGAAGAGTCAGCCACCACGGTTACACGAAGTTTAGAGTTGACCGAACCCAAGAATGATGACAAATCATCAGATCCAGTCAAACTACCAGGGTTCTACATTCCATTTTAAGATGCAAAAAACAAAACCTAGGAAATGCATACTGTTGAGTGAAAAAAAGCTAATCAGAAAAGGCCACCTACTGTATGATTCCAAAGATACAGTATTCTGGAAGAGGCAAAACTGTGGGGACAGCAAAAAGATCAGTGGTTGCCAGGGGTTTGGGGAGACAGAATGATGAAATAGGAGGAGCCAAGGGTATTTTTAGGGCAGTAAATTATTTTGTATGACATTCTATAATGGTAGACACATGTCATTAAACATTTGCGGAAGCCCACAATACAACATGAACAGTGAACCCTAATGTAAACGCGGGTTTAGTTAATAATAATGTAATATTGGCCCACCAATTGTAACAAAGGTACCACACTAATGCAAAATGTTAGTAACAGTGGAAACTACAGGAGGGTATATGGGAAGTCTCTGTATTTCTGCTCAATTTTTCTATAAACTCAAAACTGCTCTAAAAGCCTATTAATTATAAACAGAACAAAACAAAACTAAGGTATTAAGTAGTCCCGAGGTCATTATATCATTAGAACGTTAGCTGCACAAGAGCTAGATTTTTAGCCCATCTTCTTTACAGCATATTCTTAGCACCTAAGACTATGCTTAAAACATAAAAGGCACGCAGTAAATATTTGCTGAATAAACAAATGAAATACGACTTTAGCTCAGTCTCCTAGTTCACTACCACAAACCAGAACAAAGGAATGTTATTCAGAAAAAAAAAAAAAAAACACTCTGAGGCAGGCCAACCAACCATCCCACTAAAAAATCTTTTAAAGGTGTAATGTAGAATTAACTTTTCTAGATAGAGAAGCAGGTAGACATATTTAAAAGAAAATGTCAAATAAAACGAATTTTCTGACTAATTGTACATTTCCCAAGTTCATTTTAACCCTAAACACAGACATTCATTGGTTAGCCAGGGTTGGCAAAGTTGTGACAGCTCTATTAGTCAAGCAGTGGCTAACAATCCCTCCTTCTCTGCCCACCCTCGCAGTGAAAAACAGCACAGCCATTTCCATCTGTTCACACACCTCCCCAACTCCTGCCTTGGCCCTGGCAGAGAAGAATAATTAGGAATTCAATTAAGAAGGTTCTGATCAGGAGGAAGCCCTCTGAGCCTCACTGTACTGCATTCCCCAGGGAGAAAGGATGTGCCCAGTTAACACTGGCAGAAACTCTAAGGCTGGCTGATGCTCAGGGAGCCAGTTCTGTGACTGTGGGGTGGTAACCTGTTCTGGCATCTGGGCAGGACAGAGTGGCACCAGGTCAGGCCGGGAGATGGAAAGCCAGGAACAATGAGCCACTTCTACCTAAATCTCTATCCACATATGGGTCAGAAAAGCCAAACTGTTTCTCTATGCTGGTCAAGGGTGACATAGCTACTCTTCTTTCTTTTGGCTTTATCATCTCCTAAATGAGTCAGTACAACTTTGCTTCTCTTTCTCCCCTGTCCTTGGTACTCTGCTGGCCTGCATACAGGTGGTAGTCCTCTCAACCATGCTGGAGCCCTCATGGCCTGAGAGTCAGAGCACCAGGTGTCAGGTTCTTGTGGAATCGCAACCCCAAACACCAGTGTGAGGCCTGTGGGTGCTCCACAGCAAGACTTGCCTGCTTCCTTCTCAGTTATAATTTTCAAGGTCTGTGCATCTGTGTCCATTTGGCTCTGCCCTTCAAGAGAAGAAGGGAGGAAAGCCAGCATGTCTAACCCTCATCTCGTGCACAGATTCTCACAGACTCAAGAGGCTGAGCTACTGTTCCTGGCAAAGAAAGGTGGGCAAGGTGGAGAGAAAGAAGCAATCAGGAACAAGGTCTTAAGAGTACCCCTTAAGGTCAGTCTCAAACCCCAGAAATTCTCACCAAGGAGTGTCCACACAGCCCCTCTTGAGAAGCTGCTACAATGGTTGACCCCTCTGCACAAATGGCATCAAGAAGAAGAGTCCCCTAACCCCTGCCATGTGACATGACAGCAAGCACCTCTCTCCCAGTTCCATAAATGCTGTCAGCAGCTGGGGTAGGGGTGGGTGGCACAGAGGGTCACCTAGGAATTCAAGAAAGACAGACTATGTCGTCAGCCACAGTGGTTTCTGTGCCTCGAAGACATCACCAATCAGGAATGGAATCACCAATGAAAAACAACGCTAACTTTACTCAAAATTTCCAAACAAAACATAACCTCCTTCTTCTCAAGGCCACCCTCCCATTTCAGCTTTGGGCATCAAGTGTTTGCAGTATTCAGGCATTCAGAAGACTGTCCACAGCACAAAGCTCAAGTGAAAGGCAGGATGCAGAGCTGATCAATTCACATGATTGCCACCCTCTCAAAGATGCTGGCAGAAAAAAGGTAAGCAAAACTATAATATATACCTTGCTCTTGAATGTAGTATGATGATGATGATGGAATTCCCCTCCCTCTTTTGCATATTATTTTAATGTGTTCAAAATTAGGTAAATAAATTAAATAGATATTTTACAAAGCAATTAATATGACTGGAGAATGAACTTTGCAACCTGATTCTTAAGTTTAGAAAGATCTGGCCTGCAGTAACAGTCCCAAGGCAGAGGGCCTTCCCGGGAGCACAGCCCAGGGGCCTTTCTTCAAGAGGTGCCCCCAGGGTGGGGCTCCAGGGTCACCACACAGAGTTCCTGCACTCATTTACCAGGCAAGGAAGTGCTGGGTTTCGGAGGTTCCTCTTGAACCCCCTGCACGCTAACGTTCTCAGGCACACAGCCTGCTCCAGGTGGTGAAAACATCAAAGTGTCTTTTAGCTGGAGCCTGCAATGGAGGCCTGGGGCCTCTGCAGCAGCCCAGAAATGGTTCCAACTCTACAGTCTGCAGCACTGGGCAGTGGAACCTCCCAAGAAGCTCCCTGTTGCCACTTAGCCACCAAGGAGCCACTACTCTTCCTTCTCTGCACGTAGCTGGAGTAGTAGCCATAATAGCAGGAATAACGGACTCAAATCTAACATGCTGTTAGTTCCTACTAGGAGCCAGGCTCTGGCTTAACTCATTTATTCCTCATGACTACCTGAGAGGATATTACTACCATCCCCACTTCACAGAGGGGGATGCTGAGGCACAGAGTGGGACTAGAGCCCATACATGAATCCTCATCCCACACTCCTACTTGGTACATGAAACTGCCTTACAGTGGAAGTGGGCGAAAGGACCTCTGGGGCATCTATGATTCCAACAAGGCAGACTGAACCCAGCTCTGCAGATGCAGAGGATGTAAATCCTGCTGCGGGCCACTAAAAAGCCCCGTCGCCCCCGCGCACGCTCATACACACACGGACCTGATAGGCCCTCAGCACGTCACACAGTTGCTGCAGAACACAGGAAGCCCTCCCTTATTTACATTTAAGATGACTGGTATGGTCTCCAAATAGGTGAGAGTGGCTCTTATTTCCTCAGGCAGTAAGTATGAGGGAACAGAACTGAGCTTTCTCCAGGGAGCAGAAGAAAACTGCTTACCCTTCACTCTCTAACATGCCGGAGAAGGCACGTGCTAACCCAAAATCAGAGAGGGTAAGGCCCCAGTCTGACATCACCCAGCTACCCAAAATCTGAGCCCAGGTATCCTCTGACTCCAGGCTGTGACCCTCTCTGGAGGGACAGAGGCACAAGAAGCTATATACATGGCCTGTGGCTATGAAGACAGAGATAGGACAGTGGGTGCAGGGTGACCCCTGATATTCCCTCCGGGATCACAGAAGGAACCTTCTCTTCTGCTGGCCACTGGCACATTCTCTGCTCTTCCCATGCCAGCTTCCCGGCAGCTCTGCAGTTCCAAAAGAAGAGGAAGCAGCTTCAGCATTTGGCTACAGCCTCCAAAAAAAGCTCCTTCCCTCTCTGGGGAGTGATACCAATGATGTGCCTTTAAAAATAAAACCAGGCCTGCTTCCTGCCCCATCTGGAAGACTTTTGATCTCCTGATCATATGATTTAGGATATCTCTTACCACGCAATTTCCCAGCCTTCAGCATATGATCCGACTGCACTTGGGATGGTTAAGGATGTGTATGGTTGGGATTAAGGAGTTGCTCCTTTAAAACAGTCCTTCTTATCCACCCTGAAGATAAGACCTGCTACGACATCAAAGTGGCACCATCCTCAGCACCCCTGCTCTCTACCGCAGAACCACACTGTCCCCTCGTCTTGTCCATTCAAGGTTCCTACAGGAGCCACTTTCTTTCTTGAAACCATAAGCTTCAATTTTCTTCTTGGCTTCAGGTTTTAAAAAACATATCATCATGGACCTAAATGTACAACGTAAACTACAGATGTTCAGAAAAAAATAGGAGAAACCCTTTGGGATCTAAAGCTAAGTTCTTAGACTATACTAAAAGCACAATCCATAAAGAAAAAAATTAATACACTGGACTTCATGAAAATTAAAAGCACTTCCTCTGTGAAAGACCCTGTTAAGCTGAAAAGGCAAACTATAGACTGAGAGAAAATATTTTCAAATTTCATGTCCAACAAAGAACTAGTATCTAGAATATATTTAAAAAAAAAAAAAACACTCAAAATTAAGCCCAAACTTGACAATCCAATTAGAAAATGAACAAAAGACATGAACAGATATTTCAACAAAAAGATATGCTGATGGCAAATAAGCACATGAAAAGATGTTCAACATCATCAGCCATTAGGGAAATATAAATTAAAACCACAATGAGATATCAATACATACCTACCAGAAAGGCTAAGATTAAAAAACAAACATCACCACCAAAAAAACCCACCACCACCACCACCAACAAAAACCTGAACAACACCAAATGCTGGCCAGTGTGCAGAGTACCAGACACATTACTGGTAGGACAGTAAGACAGTACAGCCGCTTGAAAAAGTTTGGCAGTTTCTTAAAAACTAAATAACTACCATGCAATGCAGCAATTATGCTCTAGGGCATTTATCCCAGAGAACTGAAAATGTATGTTCACACAAAAACCCACACATGATATCTTATAGCTGCTTTATTCGTAATATTCAAAATCTGGAAACACTGCAGATGTCTTTCAACAGGCAAATAATTAAACAAAGTGTGGTATATATACATACCATAATCCCAAAAACAACTTTAAAATTCAATCCCAAAAGGTTACATGCTGTATGACTCCATTTATACAGCATTCTCTAAATGAAAAATTACAAACACGGAGAACATACTAGAGATTGCCAGGGGTATGGGGACAGGAAAAAAAATGGGTGTGGCTATAAAAAGTCAACAGGAGGAATCCTTGAGGGATGGAAATGTTCTGTATCTTGAGGGTCTCAATGTCAATAACCTGATTATGAAAAGTTCTGCAAGATGTTGCCATTGCAGGAAACAAGGTTAAGAGATCTTTCTGCATTTTTAACAATTGCATGTGAATCTACGATTACCTCAAAATAAAAAATTTAATTAAAACAACAACAAAAACCATGTCATGACAATCACAGTGGAATCAGATAGAGGACCTGGTGGAATCAGAGTCAATCTGCTAATCATTTGGTTTCTAGCATTTCCTTCAAACCCACAGAACCTTAGACTGCATGACTCGATTCTAAGGGTCAAGCACCAAATACCACTGGGTTTGCAGGATTTCTGAAATCTAGGGATAGGCATGCACTGTTTAATTACTTTCCACCATTTAGGAAAGTAAATGGTGGGTTGGACTCCTAGTGAGAAAGGTGTTGCTACTAAAGCTTATTCAGAAGACCAGTGTGGCCCCTGCCTGATACATCCGGAGTTGCCATTCAGTTCTGCGCTCTGTAATTCAGCTGAGCCCACTAAGACGTGGTCAAGCAGGAGGGCTCTCTGGGCATCCACACCTAGATGGTGGCAGACACAAGTCAGGCTTGCATGGATTCCCAGAGTACCAGCCCTAGATCACCGGCCGTGGGCAGAGTTCCATGATAAGGTTCTGGAATGGAGGCACGTATCCTCCCTTGTGGGCCCAAAAGTAGATGCCCAAAGCAGGTCAGCCAAAGAATGGTGTTGATGAGGGCTCTAACAGAGATACCTCTCATTCTGCATGATTCTGCATTTGCTAAACTTACACGACCACAAGACCCTTTTTTTATTAACTGTTAACGCATCACAGAACAAGAGCTCCAGGTGGCTCATTTTATGTGGGAAACAACACGTTTCACCCCTCATTATTAAAGGCTCTGTCATGTCCTGTAGTAAAGAAAGCTGCTTACCTTTAACTCCAAGAGGGGCAGGGCAAATGGAGGGGCCTGCAATGATTATCCATCTTCACCTCAGAAAAAGCTTTCCTTAAACCTCCTGTTGGCTCCTCACAGGCAAGCAGAGACCAGGAGAGCCCTTCTCCTGACACACCCATGCCAGGGGAGGGCAATTTCACATCTAAGCAAACCCAAGTTTGGAAAGCTGCTACAAGAAAGCAGAGGGTACAGATTCAAACCTCAAATAATGGAACCCAGGGCCCACACTGCCCCCTGGAAGCCACACTGCCTGCCATGGAGCAGTTTCTACTGCTTCCTCCAAAATTCTGCCCAGCTTTTCAATAAATCATGGAAAGTAAGTTCCATCTCTTAACTGAAAAGAGCCATGCCCTCTAGGAGTCCCCAAAAGACCATGTCTGCTATTACTTGTCCTAAGGTTTTTCCTTCCTCTTGCCAATAAATGTCTAAAACGATCCAGTATCTGCCCTATGCTCCACAATCACTTAATCTTCAATTGTCCCATTCATTTAGTGAATTTATTCATTCAACGTGAGATGTGTTATGTGCAGCTGCTGAAAGTAAAAGGTAAATCTGACTACAGTATGACCAACCTCCCCCGCCCCCCCCCAAATCCAACTCCCCAATGCTCAAAAACAAACACTGAAGAAGTTGAAGAGAGAGAAAAAGAGAGAGATGTGATGGATGCACTGACAGGTTGGGACACGATATTGTGGGAGGAGGAGGTTAGGAGAAGGAAAGCCATTTCGGACCAAGGTGACAACATGAATAAGGCATGGAATCAAGAGACACGGTCGGTGTGAGCTTTCATTATATGTAGTTTGATTTAAAGTGCAAGGCAGGAAGTAAAGAGAGGCCAGGAAGAAATAGAACCAGGGGCTAATTCTAAGAGCTGAGACTTCATCTTGTGAGTGATGGGGCAGCCACAAAGGGGTCCTTCATTCATTTCTTCACCAAATATTGACTGTGGGGCCACCACGAGGCAGGCACTTCACTGGATGGGAAGCATGGAGGGAAGAGGTTAGAGCTCTCTAGGGGTCACATGGGGAGGAATTAAGGGGTGGGGGAGAAAAGGGTCAAGTCTAAGCACCTTTGGAGCTGAGGCCATGAGGACCCCCTTTAGAGATGAGGCACACATCTCAGGTTTGGCAGCGGACTGGAAGAGCTGGCCAGGATGCTAACTCCCTGCCTCATTTAATCAGACTTCTCAACATGGGTGCACACAGCACAGCTAGTCCACTAGACAGAACTCATAAGCAACTATATGAGCCTCCACCAGGAACCCAGTGTCACACAGCTAGAGGGTCAGCCATGCTCCACTAGAGATGAACATTTGTTCCAAAGAACACACACCCCAGGTCCCACCCAGGTCTACAGGAGGAGCAGCAGCCATGTGTACTGACCATAGTTAAGTGTGGCTAATAGGAAACCAGCCCCTCTCCTTACAGTTGAGAGAACAGAAGCCCAAAGAAGAAAGGTGGCCTGTGAAAGGTCCTATTGTGGAGTGTCTGGCAGAGCCAAGGCTAGAAACTGGGGGGCCAACACTGGTTCCTTTCTGAATATGCCGGTGCTGACGAGGCGGGGCCATGAGCACTGAGGAACATATGCTTCTTCCCCATTCCCAGGGCATCGGCACCCATCTCATTGCAGACTGACTTGCATTCTGGGATCAACAGGTAAGAAGAGCTTACTGGGTGATATCTTAACAAGACGATGGTGAGAGGAGCTTCTCCTAACAGCTGAGAAGTCACCCTACACACGCCAACATCCAGCTGGAGGTGGGCAAAGAACGGACCAAGGCTCTCTGCCAAAACACCCACAGAGGAGCAGCCATCTTAGAACCAGCCAGGGTCCTCGCCAACGCTCCTTCTCCTCCCAGGGGCGACTCACGAGCCCACCGAAGCGGAGAGACGGTGAGTGTGGACCAGGAAACTACCTGATGACACCCACGGTGCACGGGAGCACTCTGTTTCCACAGTCCACTTCCCCGGACAATTTCCTGAATCTCTCAGGAGCTAGCTTTTTTCAGGGAACAGGAGAAAGTGAAGACAGGCATTAGACTCTTCCTTGGAACCACATAACTGCTAGAGAATCACCAAATCAGGGCTCTTGTTAACACACGCTAGAGAATGAGGGAAGGGGCAGGGGCCAGGATGACCCATAAGGAGCCCCAGGTGGTGAAAAGGGTTTATCGCTGCTGTCAGCAGAGCAGGGGTGCGGGGTGCTGGATGGCCAGTCCTCACTCTGACCCTCAGAACCACGCAACACTTACTGGCCAGAAAAATTTCACTATGCATGCTGACAACAACTGTTCTCCCAATTTAAAAACAAACAAAAAACAAACAAACAAAAACTTAGAGAAAACATCACATTCTAAAATGTCCAAAGGGATCTTTTTTCACATTTACAAAATTCTAGTTTCTCTTTGTGACTAATTTAGGATCCAATTCCAAACACAAGCTTCACAAAATTATCCAAACTCAAAGTCAGCACTAGAATTTTGCTATAAATCACAATACAACTTTTGGGAGAGAGCAGAGGGGACCTTCACTTTCTACAGCATGTATTTATTTACACATACTTTTTTTTTTTAAGAGCTAAGTCTTACTTTTAGAATTAAAAAAGGGAGGAGGGGTTAAAGAGCCTGAAGTTAGTTTTGCCTACTGTTTTATAAAGAAGGTTTGTTTGTTTTATTTTTCATCATCATAATGGGATTTCTCTGATTTACAGGTAGGCTGCAAGTGAGGGCTGGGTGGGCTGGCTTTCAAGGGAAGGAAATGAATGACCCAGATTAGACGCAAATCCACAGTCAGCATTCTGTGATCACCCAATGAGGTGGTCATGTATAATCAGACCAAACACCACAAAGGCAAAAGCAGTTTCCTAGTCATTTGAAGTGGCTAACTTCATAATATCTTCCAATTAAATCTGTGGTGAAAGAGGTAACTAAAACCTCTAATGGGAGTCCCCAGAATCATCAGGGCTAAATTGAAGACCAGCTTTAGTATTTATTTCCCCTCTGCCTGGAGAGAAAAAGAAAAAGGGGAGTGGGATGAACCAGGGCATTTTAAGTGACAGGTATGAAAGAAGAAGGAAAGAGGACAATATCTTTCATTCACAGTTTCCCAGCTGTGGCTCATTAAGACTTTTCGCTGCACATTGGCATGACCCAGAGAGCTTAAAAAACAAAACAAACAAAAAAAAAAACACACCAACGCCTGTGCCCAGTGCCACTCTTACCAAAAGCCCCCTGGCCCAAGGTTTTAACTGGCCTGGGACATGGCCTGGATGTCAAGGTAAAGCTCCCCAGGTCATTCTACCATGTAGCCAAGGACGAAGCCACTGCTTAACATTTGCTTAGTTTTGCTGCTTGCTGTACCCACCCCAGGTAGAGACAACGAGGAAAGAGGAGGAAAATCAACTCCATTGTCGTGCATACCAGTTCCCACGACAGGAATTGGTATACAAGAAAGCTAATGACTCACAATCATACACACATGATATGATATACAAACTCCAACTGGTTCACAAGAGTGAGCCATAATGGGTACCAGCAAGTAAGGTCCGTTTCTAGGCAATGAAAGTAACCTGTGGCCCAGTCTCCTGCACCAGGCCTCTTGGTTCCGTGTGGAGAACAAACTCCCTCACAACACAACAGCAAAAGCAGGGCCAGTCCTGACCATACCTGCAAGGTGTTTGGTAGAGAGTGGTCAGTGATAAAAAAAGTATCTACTACTTGGTGCACATTCGCTAGATACCAGACACTGTACTGGGGACAGGCAGTATTTAGTGAATGCTCACATGTCGCTCTATCAGCAAATACCGTGAGCAAACTGAGGCCCAAGAGAACACAGCAAGGGTGATGAAGGCAGAACGGAAACCCAGATCTGTCTGACCCAGAACCTTCTCTTAACTACTATGTAGAACTGTCCCCTCTATAAAGCCCTATGATGCAGAAATCAGAGTCAGGTAAAGAGACCCATTTGTACCTCCCTTTTTGCTACAGCTACTTGGTCTTTACAAACTAATTTCACAGCAGCCCTCCCAAATCATAAGTGTTTCTTAGCACCCAGAGGCTCTACAAAGAGACAGCTGAGCAGAGAGCAGTGGCCTCTAGAGAAGATACTCCATGAGTGCCACACGGGTGAGTCCTACACCTCTGCCATCCTTCACACCATACATTTCCATCTGCTGGTTGAAGTTGGGAAGAAAAAAAACCGCACGGATTGGCACCTTGATCTCTGCTGTTCGGATATGAGAGGCATCCAGGAAATGAAGAAATTATGGAGGAGTTCACCTTGAAGTGATGTCTTTGAGGGTTACAGCCACTATGTGAGAGGCTGAGGGCACAATCAAATAAGTCTAGGATCTGCAGAGACCCACAAGAAGATGATTTTTCCCCACTGCGCCCTGAACAGACAAAAGATCATAACCAGCTCAGGGTAACTAATGTATGTGATTAGGAATCGGAGCAGCGGGTCAACCTAATCTTTAGAGGCAGGAGAAGCACTTCCTGTTACTCTGCATCAGTTAATGAAATTCGTGCCAAGGGCTGCCCACAGTAAGTTCACCTGAGGACACCCTTACAGAGGCCTGCATACAGTTTTTAAGATGCCTGATGACTTTGCCTAGTCATCAAGAAGAAGAAGCCTCTCAGCCTAGCCCCAGTGCAACATGTAGCCTTCTGGCCATAGTTCTGAGGTTTCTCCCTCCTTACACAATTCGATATGTAAGCATTTGAAATAACAAGACCCTCTCAGGCTCCCAAACCACATACTTCTAAGTATACAGTGAGCACAACCCCCAGAGGTGGAGAGAAATGAGGTAAAGACCCACCTTTGCCAGCTCCTGTGCAACCTCCCACAAGTTTCTTGCCCTCTCTGTGCCTCGGGTGCCTCATCTGTAAAACGTGCTCAACAACAGACCCTGTTTCTCCTAGGACTACAGAGGCAATACAGTGAAATAATGCCCAGGAAAAGACGTGGAGCAATGTCTGCCAACGTCAGTGTATCACGTATGCTGATGATCACAATTTTCCACCTCAAAAGACTGAACCATATGAGACTGCCAACGTTTTGACCCTTTTTCAATTACACCAAAAAAAAAAAAAAAAAACCGGCAATTTTGCATGACTCAATACACTGAGCAGACTATTATATCTTTTAAGACCCTTGCCTTTGAACAAGCAGGGTGAACCTAATATTCCTTTCGTATCGCCCAACAATGACAGGCCTTATGAAAGGAAGGCCCGGCATAAACGCAAACACATTTCTTCCACTTGGGCTATAAAAGCTGAAAATGGCTCCCAGGTGTGAGCAGACACAATAGGCCCTGCCTTTTCTGCAAGGTCACCACACGGGTCAAAGTCAAGCCAGCCATTTTCGGATTAGGTGCACACGTTCACAAGACTTCCCCAGAGGTAAGTGGATTAGAGAAGCCACCTGCAGGAAGTGGGCGAGAGGGAGGAGGAGGAAACAGTCCCAGTTGGAAGGAGACTGCTGATCCCGGCAGGGGCCAGCTCCTTTCACATGGGAGATTGTGCAACCAACAGAACAGCTCTGCTTTCCAGCTCTGGTTCACGTAGCCCTGGAGGGTCTCAGCACCCACCGCTAAAAGGAGGCACCTCCCTCCCAGACCACGCATGCTGCACCAGCATCCTATTCCCACTGGGTTTGGGGCTACATTTAAAACTTACACAGTCATCAGGAAAAATGAGGTGGGGGGGGGCCCAAGCACACAACAAAAGCCAACTCTCAACAACAGAACCTAAGCTACAACTTCCCAAAAAAGGCAGTGACCTCCATGACCAAGTTTCTATTCCACCGGCACACCTCTTCCTCAGCTCCCCAGACCCCACAGCTGGTGTTCGCTTCACTTTCTCAGCAAATGACTTGCAGATGTACCGCTCATCTGGCTGCCTCACCACCCCCACTCTCAAAGAAAGAAAAAAAAGAGAGAGAGAGAGAAGGAAAACGACAAGTCATGACTGTGTAACTTGGCAGGCTTGAGGCAGCAGCCACAGCAGCTCCTTCCCCAGCAAAAGTCACTGAGACTCAGGGCAAGAGGCAGTCTGCACTACAGAACCCCTGCGAAGTTTCTGGGACAGAGCTGCTTTCTTTGTAAATTAGGTGTTTAATTTTCTATTTCGAGGCTCATTGGTGGCACCTAGCATCTGATGAGGTTGTAGTTCTAAGAAACAGGGGTCCTGCTCTGCCTTCCAACAGAAGCTCACTGGTGCCTCTAACAGCCTGCTCATTGACAAAGGAAACAGTGGGGAGGGGGAAAAGGACTTAAAATGGAACTAGCCATGACCTAGTAGTATCCTCCAAGCACTCAATATGTTGGCAGGGCATGCCATACCTTACCTTACACTCACCTGGCAGGGGACTGAGAAAGGAGTTCCACATACGGGAAAACTCAGCCAAAATGTCACTCTATCAGGGAACCTTCCCTGTCTTACACCTCGTCAGTGACAGCCGTGAGGAGCCCCTAGACATTCCCAGCTGGTGTATTACAATGGTCTGTTTACCCATCTTTCTCTGCAGCTGAATTGCGAGTTCCGTGAGGGCAAGAACTCCGGTCGGTGGGGCATGTTTGTTCATATGGGCTTCACGTGGGGAACATGGGGGCAAAGCTCACAGCAGCCTCGGCAGCCTTGCAGATGAGCCCCTGGTCTCTATCACAAACCAAGCTGGGATTCCACCACTTTCCTTTCATCCCTTTGCCCTCCGATGACCAGGACGAGAGCCTCCGGATGGCAGAAGGCCAGAAAAACAAGAGGTAAGTAACCAGGTCAGAAACAAAGAAGGTTGGGGGACAGGTGTGGGCCCTGGGTTTTGATTCCCTCATTAGCGCACAGGGGCAGGTGGGGGGTGGGGGCTACCCTCCTTTCAGATGCTCCTTTTAATTTCCACCTGGAACAAAGCAGTACCATTCAAGTCTTGAGAGGGCAAAGATTTATCTGATAATAGTAACTGATAATCAGCAGGAAAGTAGTGCTAAAAGTAACTTCTTGAGCTGGCCCCTGCTGCCCAGAGAGGCAGGACTGTAAGGAGAGCCATTAGTTAATACCCACACAATGAGATAATAACAGGTCTCCCACCAGGCTAGGCTGCTAAGCGCTCCCTCTTCTGTAGGAAATGGTGATGATGAGCTCTTGGGGAAACTTACAGTGATCACTGATAAACAGAAACTAAGCAGAGACAATTTGTAATTACCTTGGGCCTCAAACCTACGCCCACAGCCAGGTCCGTTCTGTCTACGCTAAGTGCCCACCGCTCCCAGCACGTACTGGGGCTTTTGAGACCCACTGGCCCAAATACCTATTGCTAAACCAGTGACATTAGGAACTTGTCTAAATAATTTACTGCCCCCCAAATGCTAAGCAGCTTGGTAATAAGAACTTAACACATGAAACTTTGCCTTCCATCCCAAATCCCTACATAAGTGCAGGCAGTGTTTCTCAAAGGAGGGTTTTCCAGACCAGCAGCATCAGCATCACTTCGGTACTTGTGAGAAAGGAAAAGTCTCTAGTTACCCACCCCAAATCTGTTGAATCAGAAACTGGGGCTGTGTCTCAGCAAGCCTTCCAGGTGATTCTGACCGACGGTCCAGTTTAAGAAACACATAGGTGGAGAAGACACATCTCCCGAGGGAATGGGTGTGATGTTTTATACAGAGGAAAGAATCAGTTCACATCAACAAAAATACGGGCAAACAAGGCAGAAACTGAGCATACCTCTGAAGACACTGAGAGAAACTGCAGTCCTCATTTTATATTTGTTCTCGTGTGCTATTTTCTGATGAGGATCAGTTTCCCTTTAGTGCCTGGGAACCACATGGGGCACAGGATGCTCAAGGAACGAGGACATTCATTTAAACTTAACATGGGGCTTTTTAAACATAACTTTGCTCACAGTTTCTTCCTAGTGTTTCAGTAACTATTAACTCCACACTCTTGACAAGAGTGCATAAAAAGACCCAGAGCAAATTAAGATGCCAATGGCACAGGTAGTGTTTACTTTTATAGCCATACCCAAATGGCTGGCCAGTAAGACTAAATTGGGTTCTTAGTGGAAGACGCTCCTCTGAAGCAGAATGGAGCAAGAGCTATCCATTTCCACACTGCCTACCTATCAAACTGATTAAGTTCACTCTTAAACTGATGATTCATGGATACCCCAGCAAATGACTCCACAGAGAAGTACAAATGATCCTTCACCTTGATGAGAAGTGCTATGTCTGCCTCACCTTGTACACATACCTACAGTCCCAGCAGATGCAGCTGTGTATCAACATGCACAGCTTCACTGTCCAAGACCACCAACTCAACATTTTAAGACAAATTATTTCATATTTCTAAGAATAAGCCGTGTATAAAAAAGGATTTCAATATTAATTTTCTATTTGTCTGCAAATGATGAGCTTATTCCAGGTGAGGCAATATGGAGAAAGTTTTAAGAGCAGCTAATTGAAGAGAAAGGCAAGTGGCCTCAACCCAACTCCTTGGAGAATATACCTGCCCTCCACACCCCGCAACACACACACACACTCTCTCTCTCTCTCTCTCTCTCTCTCTCTCTCTCTCTCTCTCTCTCTCTCTCTCTCTCAGGAATGCCAGCTGACTATTTATTACTCATTGTAATTTCACTGTGCTTTACACCTGAAGATTAACAGCCTTAGGCTCAAGTCCTGAAGCCAACTCTAATTTTCTGAAGTTGAGTTCTGGGTCTCTCCCTTTTTTCCTGACTTCCTGGTTGGGCCCTCTGAAAATATAATTCCTCTCCCCAGCCCTGAAGCAGTGGTGGCCAGATTGTCACTGCCTCCCCTCGAAGCTTGCTCTTCATTTAAGCTTTAATGTGAATTGATCTTTGCATTAATGAGCCTGTAAAGAAGACTGATTTGGCCTGGCTTTTTCAGGGGCTTGGTAGGCACACTGTATTGTTATTGATTTTCCTTCCCCAGCAGATCCAGCCAAGAAGAGCCTCCATCCTTCAAGGCTTCAGGCTGTACCCACTCCACCCAGGGCTTCCTTCACTTTATCTCCCTCTGATGAACTCACAGACAGGACTCCAGGTTTCATTCCTTCTGGGTTTTATTCTCCGGAAGTGACAATAAAGAGATGTTAAATATTCTATTACTTTTATTTAATCGGTTTTTCTTTAGCTAAGGAGTCACAGCAAAATATAACTGTGTGGTCAAATCCACTTCTGATATTTTTATTTAAATTATTCATATTCTAAGTCTTCCAGGTCCACTTACTAACACAAGGGAAAAATACTTTCCTTCAAAAAATTAGTTTTCAGATTAGTGATTGCCAGGGGGCTGGGGGAAGGGGATAGGGGAAGTGACTGCTTAAAGGGTATGGGCTTTGTTCCATGGTGGTGACGATCTTCTGGACTTAGAGTGATGGCTGCACAACCTCGAGAATGTACTAAATGCTGCTGAACTGTATACTTTAACATGTTTAAAAAGGTGAGTTATGTTAGTTTTATCTCAATGTTTTCAAAAATATTTTTTCAAGATTAGAAGTAAAAGGTATTTGATGTGTTTTCATATACAACATAAATCTAAGAGATTTTAATAGTACTATTATTACAAAGTCACAAGTATTTGTGTGTAACTAATTTTTGCCTAGTTCTCCTACCTGATCTAGGCCAAAGGCAGGGGGGCAGTGAACAAGGCATAGTTAAGACAAGGTCTAAAATATACCACCAACTGGAAAAGAAGTTATGTGGACAAAGCCAAGCACCATATGGGAAAAATGCTACAGCCAATATTCAGGAGACAAAGAGCTGCCCTGCTTTACCACTAAAGTCAATTTCACAGCAAACTTTTTACTCCTAGGACGGAAAAAGTCCAACCACTTCGACTGTAACCAATCTTCTCAATGCTACAAGTACAGTAACACCACAGGAAAAGTGGAAATTTTTCTTCACCAGAAATGTCACTTACGTATCACACAAAATTACTGTTGCCTTGGGAATCGTAACTTGAGTTTCCGGACTTCAAATTTAAAAACAACAACAACAACAGCAGCAGCAGCAGCAACAAAACCCTCACAAATGTGAAAATCTAATGGCAGATTTTGCCTGCATTTAACAAAAGTCTGAACTATTTTATGAAATTAGCTCCCTTGCTCCAACTCAATCCTATTAAAAGCTTTCCTTCAGTTTAATGCTTTTTTTTTGTTATTAAGGACAAATGGCTTTGACATTATCCTCAGAACAAGAGGCAAATAAATCTGCCCTTTGACAAATACTTTAATTGAATTAGATTCCTTTAATCAGAAATATTAACCAAGTGAAATTTTGCTGAATGACTGCAGTTCCCCCTGATAGCAGAAAACTGTTTTGAAGCCCTGATAGTAGAGCCAGATACAAAACAAACCCTTTTCCCATGAGGCCCTCCCAACTGTGACCCCAACAAAAGAGGACCCTGGTAATTGGGGAATCAAAGCTTGTCTCGTGAACACAGAGCCAGGGCACTGACAGACTCAGGGACAGGAAACCAAAACAGAGATGAAGAGCCAACTTCCAGAGGCAAAAGTCCATAATTACAGGTGTCTGATCAGAAAACCACAAACCTGCTGTTTCTGCTAAACAACATAATGCAGCAATAGTAGTTACACGATAGCAGGGCCAGTAATGTTTCTTTTGTGACACTACTGCCCAACTCTCAGTTTCTGAGTCAAAGAAAGAATATGAAAGCTTCGAGGGTACTTTTACCACATATTTCATCCTTCATTCAACAAATGAGACAAAAGCTATTTGTTCCAGGTCACAACATCATCTGACAGAGCTATGTGCCCAGTCTGCCCTTTTCCCTAACACACCTACCTATACAGCTGACTCTTGAACACACCAGGATTAGGAGGGCCAACACCCCACCCCCCATGTAGTCGAAAATCCCTGTATAAACTCTGATTCCCCAAAAACTTTACTACAGTTGTCCCTCAGTACCCACAGAGGGTTGTTCCCAAGACTTTCCACAGATACCAAAATCCAAAGATGCTTAAGTCCCTTGGTGTAGAACAATGCATATAGTTGGCCCTCCGCGTTCTCAAAATCCCAACAGTGGATTGAAAATATTGTTTTTGATCTGTAGTTGGTTGAATCCATGGATGTGAAACCCATGTTTACTGAAAAAAAATCCACATAAGTGGACCTGCGCAGTTCAAAACCATGTTGTTCAAGGAAAACTACAGTGTCCAAATAAAGTTGTCTTGGCTCCTCTAACTCATGGCCTCACCCATCTAATCCCTTTGTTCTGTTCCTCTTGCACATTTTATTATTTTTCTCATATTCCACATGCCCATAAAGGGAAGATGAGAATAGGAATATGGAGACTAAGCCGGTAACCCCTAACCTATCAATTTTCAGACATGTCAGGGGCTTCCCATATGTGATGGCACTGAATCCTGTCGAGGTCACCCTGGGACGACCTCTGGACCCCAACATCAGGAACACAGAAGGTGCCGACTAAATGTTTGTTGAACATGTGACATGTTTTAATTCGATAGTTCTGAAATGCCACAGATTCATCAGCAAAACACGTTCTTCAAAGACTGAACGATTGGAATCGTTACATGGAAGTCTTCCTTCGTATGTCAGGATGGGAAAGTAATGCTCACCTACTGCCCACTCTGTTATTTTCTCCCCTGTATTTTGCAAGGTCCATTTTGGACATAAAGAAAGGCATGAAGGGTGACAGCAAAATTATTTGTAGTCTGCTACCCAGATAACCTAACTTTGCAGGCACTATATCCAAGCAGCTGGTCTAAGATCAGGGAACACAAGACCCTCAGAGAAAAGGGAGATAAAGATCCTTCAGTCTCTGTAGTTTCAGAGAAATCATGGACAGAGTCAGATGGAGACCAGCTTCAGGCCAAAGAGGTGGCTGCCAACACAACCTGCATTTTCCAAACTCAATCAAAACCAGAGGGAGTCTTTTTCCCCACTACTTTACATATTTTAACTCTGTCTAATGGAATAGCAGGAATAAGGCCAACCAGCCCCAGTGCTCCAGGCACTTGGGCCAAGGAACAGAAATGTATTTTTAGTCAGTAGAGTAAGGCACGATTCAAAGTGCCACAGGCCCTTGGGGTAAAGCTGGGGGCTCTGCCTATCTGTGGCACAGGGTGGTTCAGTCACCTGCCACACTCCTGCATCCAGCGCATGAGGGTAGGTAAAGGAGTGATGCACAGGCGTTTGTGTCCAGTCTCAGTTCCACCTCTCAAACCTGCAACTTACAAGAACTCAGGGAGCCTCGGTTTCCTATTAGTAACACAAAGATGTCCTATGTGGCCCTAGATTCCCAACCAAGACAGGAGCAAAGGGGTGAAAACAGTGCTTCTCAAACTTGAGTGAGTGGGCAAATGACCAGGAGACCTTGTTAAAGTAACTTCTGACCCAGCAGGGCGGGATGAGGCCTGAGATTCTGCATTTCTAAGGAGCTTGGCACTGATATGACACTGCTGGTCCAGAAGCCATACTTTAAGTAGCAAGGAGTTAAAAGTACCTTCCAGTTCTTGGCTCTATGAAAATATGAGGGATTATCATGTCCCTAATTAGCTTCAGGTAAGGGTAACTCATGTAATGTAGTCAACAATTAAACACCTTCCAGATGCTGAGCGCATGGGCTAAATGGGTACAAAAAGAAAATCAGAGACCCTTGCCTGTCAATCTTGGGACAAAGGGCCATACCCTTCATTCCAGCACAACACAGGAATAAGGACTGACTCACAAATCCTGTGGCCCTAAAGGTGAGATCATGCCAAGGCATAAGCAGCAACCTACGATGTGTTGTGCATGATCCCACGAGTTTCACAGGCATTCCACCTCCCTCAAACCACGGCCTCACTTTTCCTATGTGTAAACAAGTCACAAACACATTCTATAAATGAGGATAATGAGGTTCAGAGAGATTAAGTGGTCTATCCAGGACACAGAGCTGGGGCAAAATTCTAACCCTGTTACACAACCCCACAGTGTCTCAAAAGGGTTAAGCCTGAGAAGGTGTTCACAGGGACGGAGCACCTCCCAAACACACGGCCTGCTGCCAGCAAAAACCTGAGAGCGCAAGCTACACCAGCAATCTTACAGATGATGCCTTTCTGCCAAGTCCCTCTGCTCAGCCTGCTGAGCCTCGGTGTGGAGAAAAGATACATACAGGTGAGCAAATGAGTTATAACACCGGCAAAATCAAAATCGAGTAAAAATACGCAGGGCTGGAGTAGAAACAGGAAATTCATCATGGAGAGGGAGGTGCTCTGCTCAGAAAAGCTGCCAATAAGATCTGGTCAAGAAAACTGTTGGACTCATAACTGGTTTATCTGGAAAGACTTCTGGGTGAGTTCAAAACGAGCAAGCACCTCCACCTGACTGCAGAGGAAGGAGGTAACTCTTGAGCAAAGGCTCTCAACAGCTCCAACAATAACATCTCTCATGGCTTCCTTCCTTCCTTCCTTCCTTTTTCATTTAAGTCTCTTTGTACCCTTTTTCATTTTCAGTGTGCTGCCTATAATAACCAACAGATTGCCTGTTGTCTCACACTTGACCAAAACAACTAATTCCTTCCTTCTACGTTAATTTCAGGGGTTATTTTCTTTTTTAAAGCCATAAAAGTGAGCTGAATCATGTTACCAAATTCATTGGCACATGCTGTCTTATAATTCACACAGCTTCCTTTAACTTTAGTTTATCCACCCAAATTGCAGCTTAACCTCTAAAACCAAGAAATTTAATTCTTTGTACCTCCGGGCATTAAAAAAAAACAATCCTCCGCCCCCACCCCCAAATTAGAGATGAGGCAAAACTTCCAGGTTTTAATTCTTACAAAGCCCCAAAACAGCAAGCAAGGCATTTGTCATGATCATTAGGGCTACATTAAGCAAGGCCCTTCTTAACCAGTGAGTACAGAAACACAGTTTTCCTGCCACCAAATGTCAGCAAGAAATACCACAGCCCCTCCATCCAGCCCAGGGTCCCCCAAATGTACCACTTACAGAAAGAGAGAGACGATATGAGACGAAGCAGCACCCAGGGATGGTATGGCTGTCAACTCATTGTTATTGAGGTACCTGTAACAATGCAAAGAAATTAATCAGTTAAATTGTTTAAATTAGTTTGAAATCATCTACATATCAGAGAAATTAGAAAAACAGTGCTGAGTTAGCCACGGTAGTGTTGAAAAAAAGATGAAGAAGTTAAAAGTGAGTTCTTAAAGGAAGAGAAGTCACGTGAGGTCACGAAAACTATCACGCTTACGGTTTAAAAATAACAGTCAGGGGCTGCCTCTTGTCTTCTAGGAGCTTCCAATCTAACTCAGAAATCAAGACTAACAGACAAAGAACTGCGACAACAGGCCAAGATGAATGAAGCAGAACAAAAATGCCCCAAGACCATCAAGGAGAGCATTCCTTGTGGGCTGAAACGGTCAGGAAAAGAATCTGAAGAGAAAAGACCATCCCCTCTTGGGTGTTTTCACACATCTGTGACACAGTGGTCTCTACCCTCATCCGAGGGCAACATGCTGGGACCCAGAGCCAGGGACACACAGATGTGCAGAGTTCCCAGGAGCTTGGATACATGAGGCAATTATTCCAATGCCTCACTGGTGCAATAATAAAGGAACTGGACTTGGAAACTCTCATGTATTTGAGATTCCAGGTTCTCTGAACTCTCATGAAGCCTCCACACATGTTTCCCAGGCATATATATATATAACACACAACTTTGCACTCAGACGTTTTGAAAATTCTCCACGACGAAAGTTACTCTCCAGCTCCCTCCTGCTGGAACACTGTAATTCTGTATTTCCATAGTTCACAACTCTTAACGGAAGGGGAAGCCTGCAAACCAAAACATGGCTCGACCGGACTGCCCCCAGAGGCTGTACAATCCGGCCTCGTTACAAGGACACGTATTTCCAAATCTGAGAAGAGACTCCAAAAATCAGACTTGTGAAGTGAGCCCAAAAATCCTTAAGAAAGCCAAAATAGAGATCAGGCTTTCTGCCAGGTGATGGGCTAAAAAAAATTGTATCTGCGATGCAGAATCAAGGGGATAAAGCTGGGTTATCTTACCCTCATTTTTTTTTAAGAGAGTATGTCTTACATAGACCATCTTGTTACTGTTTGAAGACAAGGCCACTGAATGACAGCTGTATTCAGACAAGTACACAGCTAGCATTTGCTTGAACAGAATAATCTGGTTGTCTGCCATCTTTTATAGAAGTGAATAGGGAAAAAAAGGAAAAGGCCTTGAATTATCTCATTTGCTTTCTTCAGTGCCAAAACCAGTTAGAGATGAAGCTTGGCAATTACTGGGCCATGGGACACAAAATGTCTGTTTCAATAGCTTCATGACTGAAGCATCTGGCAGAGAGAAAGCAGATCCGTATCATGTGGCAAATCCTTTCTCCACTTAAAGAGCCCTGGTTTGTGTGTTGAAGTAGACAATTAATTACTTTAACAGTCTCTTATCTGACTCCCCCCACCCCCATACTCAGATTATTTCTGCTTCACCTTTTCTCTCCTCCAACTCAGCAGTGATCCATTTCCCATCTTGGTACAGAGATACTGAAAACTCTCCACCAATCTGAATCTCTACTAATAAATTTTCATAGTACCATCAATGTACTTATTACTAAAAGAGATCTTATCAGAGCAAGAAAAACAAAGGTCAGGGGTCTGTTGCCAATAGGCAAGCTTCTTTTTAAAAACCCTTAATTTCCTAGAGATTTATTCTAGAACACAAATGATGTTGCTAATAGTAATAATAATTTAATAGCAGCAGCTAACTTACTGAGGGCTTACTATGTACCAGGCATAGCTCAGAACTTTTCAGTGTACTAACTCATCTCCAGATCCATAGGGGGAAGATCCTGTGAACATTTGCATTGTACCAATGAGGACAATGAAACACTGATATGTTAAATAATTTGATGAAGGTCACCAGCAGTAAGTGGCAGTGGCCCTGGGAGTCTAGCCCCAAAGTCTAGATTCTTAACCATTACCCTCTATTTCTTTATAACTATAGCAGCAACTAACTCAACGTGCATTATGGAACTTCATCATTAAATCTCTGAGTTAGATATCAGGTACCACTACTGTTCCTGCCTTATAGGTAAGTTCTCTAACTTATATTTCAATTCAAGTCGCTATCCCAGGGTCACAGATAAGAGCTGAAACCAAGTGCAACTGCAAGTCAGAGAAGATCAATAAGCAAAAAAGCCAATGGAAAGCTCCTAATCCCCTAGGTCTTGGGTCCTCATCCCTCCACCCCCGGGCCGCAGACTGGTAATGGTTCGTGGCCTGTTAGGAACTGTGCCGCACAGTAGAAGGTGAGCAGCAGGCAGTCAAGTAAAGCTTCATCTGTACTTGAAGCCACTGCCCAGAGTTAGCATCTCTGCCTCAGCTAGACCTCAGATCATCAGGCATTAGATTTAGAGCACCGGTCCCTGGTGCCAAAAAGGCTGGGGACCACTGCCCTAGGTAGCACGGTAGTTTTGTTTCAGTCTGCTCGGAATCTGACTTGACTTTACATCTGAAACAAAATAGTACAGACTTCTCTACAGGGTAACTTTTGCTGAATGAGCTTGGTCTCAAGTGACAACTGCTCCACACATGACAACTGCTCCACCCAATTTCACGGAAATAAATGAACAAGGAAAAGCGGCATCACAATGATTATTCAAATTTTGACAAAATTGCTGGAAGGAGAACATACAGGTGCAGCAGATCAGTACTAAAGATAAATGGGGCATTTTATGTCTGGATCAGCAGCCCTGAGTCAACAGGGTAAGGCCAAAATCACAAGCTCTAATCTCAACAGGGCTGCTTGATTTACAAAGAGGACAGTTGGAGCCCAAAGAACTGTATGGCCAGCTTACTTCTCGATCATTTCTACGAAAAAAAGGACCACTAGCTAAATGTAAGTCTGTTAGCTCCACCACTATGACTTTTTCTTTGTTCACTCTGTCCCTGCTGAAGCAAGAATACTATCCTCAGAAGGCAATGGAGGTTGAACTGGCTCTGAGGCATGACCAACTTGCCAGACTGAAATAGAGACTGGTCAAAAATAGCACAGCTGGAGCCTGGAGGGAAAGGGCCCTGGGGAAGTTTAGCACAGTCTCCACCATTAAAGAAATGGTAGGAATTTAGGACTGTGTTTAATGAAATCTTCGGTATAGCTAAGGTTGTGGAATCTTCTATCCTTCACACTCCCCCCAAATTTGCTTCCATCCAAAGCACTAAAAATCCTCTACAATGTCTGGCTTCCTTTTCCTGATTGATGAGCCTGGATCAAGAGGTGCCCAGATGCATCGGGCCATAAACTGGGAATCACAGCCCACCCTGGAGCTAGAAGTGTGAAAAAGGCAAGTGGGGCTGCATGGGCCGCCTGGCCCCAGGGCAAACTCTGGAGGGGGCCTTCCGTGCCTCAGCAGTCTCCCGAACTTCCATTTACTTGGCTTGGTGAAACGAAGTTTTTACATTTTGCAAGATGCAAAATGTTAAAAAGGGGCCATTTCAGGGTACTTTATTATTACCCAATCAGATTAGGATTCAACCATGAAAACAAACCCAACAGTAATTTTGGATTATAGAGCTATTGAGTTTTTGTTTGTTGTTTGCCTTATTTATTAGCTGTTGTACGTACACAGTAAAATTTTCAAACCATTTCAAGAGAATAACAGGACTATACAGTGAAAAAGAAAGCTTCCTTGCACTTCAATCCTCCGGTCTGCCTCCAAGAGGAAACTCCTGCTGCCAGCTATTAGAGATAGATGACATACACAGGTTTGTTTGTTTTTTTACACAAATGCGCGTATATTATATGGACTGTTCTGTAATACAGTTTCTCCCTTAGCAGTGTATCTTAGAAATCGCCACAATTCTTTTAACCAGCTACAGAGTATTCCTCTGCTGGTATGACTAGAATGAATGACCCATGATTTATATAGCCATTCCACTATTAGTAGACACTTCGATTGTTTCCAAACACAAAGAGAGCTGCAATAAATAACAGTCAGAGTTGGGCAGGGGGCTGGAACTTTAGATTTGCTTCTTTAAAGGGGGAAAGTCGTCAATAGTAGGTAGGAGCCTAGGTTTTGGAGTCAGGGCCACTTAATCAATCACTATTATTATTATTAGTGCTTTTAGTTATTCAAGAATAGGACATACTAAATAACAGCTAACAAGACTTTATGATATGTAGTTTGTATACCAGATGGCCGGATATAGATGTTTTAGTACAGTGATATTTCAATCATAAGCAATAATAATAACTGTGAACATTTATTACTCTGGTCCAGGCTCTGAACTGAGTGCTATACATGCAGTGCCTCACTGAATGACATGTCAACCCTTTGAGGGAGGTACTAAATTACTACCCTGCCTTAAAAGAAACCGAGGCACAGTTACAGAGCAGGAATTATTCTGAGGGAATTTTACAGCTTAGATTTCTAAATCAGACACACCTGGGTACATTCAACCCAAATCCTACCTTTACCAATTGAATGGCCTTCAGCATGTCAACTAACCTTACTGTGCCTTAGTTTCCTCTTTCAAAAATGTAAAGAACATCAAATACCAATTTCATAGGTTTTTGGCAGGATCTGGATGAAATAATTACAACAAACAGCTTAGGATATAGCCAGATAGAAAGTAAATGTTAACAGGTGGCAGTAATTCAAAGCCAAAAGGCAGTGCCTCAAAATGACACCCCCTCGTTATTCCACCCCTCCCCTAAGCGCACCACGCACACACTGGAGAGCATAAGCCTGAGACACAAGAGGCTGCGCCATAAATACCCAAAGGCAGGGCCCGCTCTGCCTTCCTTGCTGCCTGCAGGAACATTTTAGGCCAATGGCCCTGGAAAGCACACAGCAGCACCCACATGAAGCATTCTCGGGCCAAGCAGCAGTAACACGATCCCAGTGCAGTTTTTAAAGAGAATGGTATAAATAGCCCCTCTTATTAATAGAGGAGCCTCGCAGTCCGGGACCCCTGGCTGGAGGCCCTCCCTGGTGGGCTTTCCTCAGAGCTGTGGGCAGTGAAGACCGTGTGGCTTGGCAGCAGCTGCACAAGTGTCCTCACGTCCTCCAGGGGCCTCCAACGGGCTCGCTTTCTCTCTCCAATCAGCCCACAGTGTTCTGTGGTTCCAGGTCTCCAAAATAAAACCACTGCTAAAAACCACCGCCAGCTGCTTTGCCAGCCTGCGGTTCCCTCTCGCTGAGGTTTCCAGACTAGCATGGCTGTACAGGGTTTAAAAGAAGCGAGAGCTCCTAGGAAACCCTCGAGCCCAGTTAATTTAGCAGCAGTGTGTGTCAACTATGATTTTTTCCTTCAATATCTCTCCCCAACTCACCACCTCTCACTCCTGACAGCCTCTTTCTGCCTCCATAATGTATCAGAATTCCCTTAGGGAAAGGCTGAGATATTTTATCAGTGAGATGTTCCACTGCTCTGGGCACCACAGAATTTGTCTCATTCATCCCACAATGCAACACCAAGGACTGAAGGCAGTCACAGTGATGAAAGGTTCAACCTATCAGCCCTCAAGGATTTGTTTCTTAACAATGCATCCAATTTGGGTAGCTGTTCGATTAGAAAGTAGACAAGAAAAAGAAATAACATTCAGTAAGTCCTTCCTATGTGTAAGGCCCCGGACGAAATCTCCAATTAATAATTATAATAATAACAATAACGTTATTATGTCCACACTGCACAAGAGGAAGGCAAGCACTGAGGTGCTAAATAATTTGTCCAAGGATACAGTCTGGTAAGGGACAGAAACAACTCAAACCCAGGTCTGTCTGCTGCCATAATGTGTGTTTTTCCTACTATATCATATTATATCCATATGATGCAATCTGTCTTTGTAACTCCCACACTCAAGAAAGTAGTGTTGCCACAGAGAGCACGGGACAGGAGTTAGACTGGAGTGCAGGCCCAGTTCTACCACTTACTAGCTGGCAATCCCAGTCAATTCTCTGTCCCTTGCTTCCTTTAACTATCTGAAAAAAATATAAGTGACAATATGCAGCATA
The DNA here is from genome assembly GCA_003508835.1 of Eonycteris spelaea. Lineage (NCBI taxonomy): Eukaryota > Metazoa > Chordata > Mammalia > Chiroptera > Pteropodidae > Eonycteris > Eonycteris spelaea. The sequence goes on along the minus strand of PUFA01000307.1, from coordinate 1,396,326 downwards.
GTGCCTAGCACAACGGCTAGCTATGGTCAACTTCCATGAGCGCATTTGCAAGAGGAAGGACAGAAGTCATGCTCAAAACAGAAGGCATGCAGGACAAAGTTAGGAGCCTCACCCTGCCTATAAATGCAACAGGTGTTCAGAGGAGGGAGAAAAGCCAAGTTGTGAGGGGAGAAGGGAGGGTGGACTTGGAGGAAGCGTGGATTTGGGTAAGAGGTCTGGAGAAATTAGAGGAAACCCTCTGTACCTAGAAAGAGAAGACTGGTGTAGAAAGAGTGATACAAGTTGCTAAACATAGGATTTTCTGTGTTTAAAATCTTCAGTTGAATGTTGCAGGTTAAGATGAGGGATGTAGAATTTAGGGCAGTGCAGCTTCAAAAGTAAATAAATAAGATTTAGAATCAAATGGATCTGAATTTAACTCTCAGGTTTACCAAGCATTTAACACTGCACCAGTTTACTTACTTCTCCGAGCTTCTTTTCCTCTTCTGTAAAACGGAGAAATTATTGTAAAAAAAATAATTTAGTCTACAGCTATGCTACCCTGAAACAAGCCTGATTCTCTCTGATATCGGAAGCTAAGCAGGGTCAGGCCTGGTTAGTACTCTGGATGGGAGACCAACCTAGGAAGACCAGGTGCTACAGGCATAAAAAAGAGGAGAGGGAAGGGGAGGAGAGAGGAGGGGAAGGACGGGGAGAGGAGTGGGGAAGGCAGAAGAGAGGATTGTAAGCTGACAAGGTCCTTACAATCTGTGAGGTCAACCAAGGGTTACCCTGCCTAAAAAAAAAAAAAGAAAGAAAGAAAGAAAGAGAAAAGAAAAAATAATTTATATCATAGTGTTGGTATGAGTCAGATCAAATGAAGTAGTATTCATCAAAGATCTGGCATGATGCTGCTATAACTGCTGTGGCTGTTGTTACGTATGAAATTTATTTTTAGGACTCATAACCACACGGGGATATAAAGTATAGCACAGGGAATATAGTCAATAGTTTTTAACTACATGTATGGTATCAGACAGGTACTAGACTTATCAGGGGGATCACTTCCTAAGTTATATAAATATCCAATTATGATGTATACTCTGAAACTAATAAAATATTCAATGTCAACTATAATTGAAAAATAATAAAGTACAAAACAAACAAACAAACAAAAAACAAGACTCATAACCAGCATCCCCAGTGAAGGACAGGCAGAAGTCATATGTTCTCACTTCAGATCTGGGTGGGGTCTAATTTCCAAAAGGTGGAACGCAACAGAAGACTGTAGATTAAGGGAGCCAAATCAATGAAAGTTGAAAGCCTGTTAGGGGAAGGAACAAATGGAACAGGAGAGCCAGAGAGAACAACACAGAAAACTGCTCACAGGAGTATCTACCATGCCCCCAGTTGATGGAGGTGGGGGGAAGAGGTGGGTAATGATGGTTGGAACTGTGGGCCATGTTAGGTCAAGGACCTGGCCACATACCCATATCCACTCATGCAGACCAGGCACAATGGCCCTCATCCTGTTCCTTCCTTGAGGCCCTGTATTTGCAGTCCTTCCTGTACACATCATTCATATCTGCTCAACTGTCATCTTCCTGACCAACCAGCTCTGTTATCGCCCCTCCAAAATTACAAAAGAAAAACTCCTTACGTTACCATGTCCTCTTCCCCGCCTTACACTTACCACCAGTAAGTCTTACTGATTTCCTTGTCCAGTGCATGTCTTCCCCCATCTTAATGTAAACCCTGAGAGAGAGTAAGTTTGTCTGCAGGGCCGGGTGTGGGTGAGGAGAAGTACGACATGTAAGGGGCTGCCAAAAAAAATCAGTAACCAGGATAAAGACTATTTTACTGTAGTAGTTTTAAAAAAATCAAAATGAATGCACATAAAATCCATGATGAACAAAATATCTAAATTTTAACATCAAGACAGGATCAGCAATAGTACCATATCGAGCCATACTGGAACTTGAGGGCAAAATGAAAAAATCAGTCACTGATCTTGTCTTTAAACTTTTTATATTTTACTTATGGATTTCTTTACATTCACTTTTATTTTTTAAATATTGCATTAAAATATCCTTTATGTCAAATGCTGAGTTTCTGGTGCCCCCTTAAATTCTGCACCTGAGGCAAATGCCTCACTTGCTCAACCCAGTCCCAACCCTGTCTGTCTGCCCTATTTACCACTATACTCCCCGCGCCCAGAGCGATGTCTGGCAAAACAGGAGGCACTCAAATAAACGTTAAAGGAAAGCTTGAATAATGCCAAAAGAAATACCCCAATTTTTTGTCCAATCCTAAAAGGAACCACTAAGCTTGGAGACTTAACACACAGAAACTGGATATCCTAACCACAGACATAAAAGATAGCCTGGATCAGGAAGAAGCACTGGGTTATGAACCCAACCAGCTACTTGATAAACTAGGTTTATCATTTGGGTGACTATGTTGGGTTCAACTGTATCTGCTCAAAATTTATACATTAATTTATATGCTAACCTTTAAAACTTTAAAATGTGACTATTTGGAGACAGGGTCTTTAAAGAGGTAATTAGGGTTAAATGAGGTTATATGCATGGGCCTTCATCCAGTATGACTGTTGTTCTTCTAAGAGGACATTTGGACACACACAAGATACACCAGATGTGCATGCACAGAGGAAAGGGCAATAGGAGGGCAGCCATCTGCAAGCCAAGGAGAGAAGCCTCAGAGGAAAACAACCCTGCCAGCACCTTGGTCTTGGACTTTCAGCCTTCAGAGTTGTGAGAAAATAAATTTCTGTTGTTTAAAGTCACCCACTGTGGTATTTTATTATGGTAAATGAACAGAGTGACTTACTTCAAACTTCCTTGCCACCCCCACCACTAGCCTGTTGACCCTATCAGAAAATGAGGATCCTGGACAAAGTGGTATTGCAAAGGGTTTCTTCCGACTCTGATGTTCCTTTAACTGCAGAAGGGTAAACTTTTTTTTAATGCATTTCCCACTGGCCCAGAGAATACTCACTTGCCAGCGTGGTGCTTGTGGCTGCAACATTTACCTGGAGATAACTCACAGATTACAGTCCTAACCTAACCCCCCAAATTTGCCACGACATATCTTGCCTTTATTATTATTATTGCATCACTCTAGTATATCGATAGTCTTTGGAAACAAACAGCATATTCTATTTATAGCACTGTTTTTAGTAGTGGTATTCCCATTTACAAAATATAGTAATTCTCGGTCGCTGAAAATGTCAAGTCCTAGAAAATGTAGCATTCCTACATGTAATTTTAAATGAATGCTGGCAGCGAGCTGCACTTTTTTTAAAATGGAAAAAGAGTTAAACAGACGTGGAAATCATAAACACCACTTTGGAGAATTTGGAGATGGGGCAGGGAATACAAGTATTTTGCAAATTGTACCAGCTGATGAAATTAAATTTCCTTTAGATGAATCATTAACAATGGAATCAAAGAATAACAAATAAGGATTTTTATCTGTTACATATAATAGCCAGAATGTATAAGCACTGGGTAAGTATTTATGGAATATCATATGCCGTATGTAGTTTTACTTAAAAAAAAAAACCCAAAAAACAGGAAATTCAAAAACTTTCAATTTACATGATAAAGTGTTAAAAATGTAAGGATATACAGGAAACATATAAAAACTATTAATATATACATTCGATCCCAAAGTTATATGTGTAGAGGTATATATTTTTCACTGAGTCTACACAAGGGTTATATATGGGTGATAATACTGGTGATTAGTCTTTACATGTTTCTATAGTTTCTAAATTTTCTGCTGTGGGTATGCATGACCTATGTGAAAGTGTCTGTAAAGTCCCTTTTAAAAGCAGAATTCTTTACATTAAAAAGAAGAAAAGACTGAGGCCTGGTTTAAAGGACACTGCAAGAGCAGCAAGCCTGAAGTTCCAAAGGCAGTAATGCATAGCTCTGTGTAGAGATGCTTGAGAGGAAAGGTAAGCCTCTATTGTCTATTCTTTTATATCTTTGTTTCCTGGAAAACAGAAGGGCGGGGCTGGCTCATATACCTCTGCTGAACAGGCTGCTCTACCTCCCTGGGAACAGTGGGCAAGTACCCACCAGGTGTGTTAACCCAGCTGGTACACAAGCCTTCCCACAGGGAGGGGACTCTCTTACACACCCACCATGTTCCTGTGATTTCCTGTAAGTCCGTACCTACTGGACTGTAGCACACCCGCCACCGACTGCCTAGGAAAAAGAGGAGGGCTGCCGTGAAGGAGCGCAAAGTAAGCAGTACAATTCGTCACTGACAACCTTAATGCGAATGTTCCTTCTAACAAGTTTTGACTGCTGAACAAGGACAGTGAGCAGTGCTGCAACATGAGGGGGTTTTCCCAAGGAGCTCTCTATCCCTCTAACCCCCAGAGGTTTGGCAAAGAGCACTCACACTTCCTGTAGATTCGGCAAGTCCTCAAAACCAGCAGGGTCGATCTCAGAAAGTTTGTTGTAGCTCAGGTTTCTGATAAAGGGAGAAGAAAGAAAAAAAAAAATTTTAATCAACATGCCATTACACTCGAAATTCAGGTATCTTCTATCCCACCCCTTCAAAAAAACTAAGCACTCTCCCTCATGTTTGCCCCTATCTCATGGATTATTTTAAGGAACCTTATGTTGAGATTTACAGTTATATCTCCTCCACACACATCCATAAATAAATCACTGAAAATCTCAAATCACTTGAGATCAGCTAAACTCAAATGAATTTTAATTGATACTATTCACCACTTAGCAACTTCTAAAGAAATTCTAAGGTAAGCCAGTCCTCTACCTACATTACAGTGTGCTGGTCCAAGGCTGTTCTAAATGGCACTTTTTAATTAATGTTTTACTAAAGCATCAAACAGGAACAAGCAGTTCTAAAGAAAAAAAAAATCGACCCTTCATTGTCTAAAAATCAATGGTTCTCAATCAAGACTGGCATTTGGCAATGTCTGGAGACATTTTCAGTTGTCACAACTGCAGGGAAAGTGGCGTTTGTTACTGGCATCTGGTGGGTGGAGGCCAAGGATGCTGCTAAACATCCTACATGCACAGGACAGCCATAACTACAAACAATTATCTAGCTCTAAGTGTCAACAGTAATCTTAAGAGGTTGAGAAACCCTGGTCTAAACAAGAACTTAAGACGAAAACTCACATGTATAGTCAAAGTTGAAGGGACTTTTTTTTTAAAGTGAATACTATAAGATCCTAATCATAAATCTATATAGAAACAGCATTCCTGTCACCAATGGATAAATATTGGAAGTGATAAATCACACAGGAGCCAGGAGCCACAGTCGTAGGAAATTCATGGTTAGTGTCAACCAAAGGCAGTGAAAGCCACACATGTGAAGCACCTTCTCAAGATAATGGCATCTGTCACGATCATTCAGAACTACATCTCTTTCTCCTTCACCACCAGCCCCCCCAAGCTGAATCCTTAGAGGGAGACATGCAACATGGGAAATGTGTGGTCAGGTGAGCTGTTCAGATCATACTCTCAACACAGGCCAGGTTAATTAACCTTTTAGGAACCAAATCCAGAGATGGGTCCATCTGGGCCGTATTTATGGCACACTGTTTCTTGCTCCCTGCCACCAAAATATAACCAGTCCTGTGTAAGCAGAAAGAGATTAACATTTTTCATCTCAGCTATTAATTCCATTTACATTACTGCCAATTAACAGTAATAACTAATTATGAGTTGAAAGTCTAGCTCTTTAGGGGCACAGTATCATCACATAAGCGACAACTATCTTTTAAACTTACTCCAGAGACACTGCAATCAATACTAACCTAGAGCTGATGGCCATTTCACTGTCAACTTAAGACATTCATTTAAATAAAAGCTCAGTTATGCTTGCAATTAATGGTACATCTGTGTCCGGGCAATAGCCTGAATTAAAAGCAATCTGTCCAGAGATTATGTTATTATAAAAAATTAAAGGTAGTAATTTTTAAAACCACATATTGTGTGAGCTTATCTGTGCTTGGGGGTATTTATGATTGAGTACACAGAAATCAATCAACAAGTTAGACTCGGAAAAAAACATTCACAAATGGAGAGCATTCGCCCACATCAGAAAAAGAACTAGATAGAATGAAATTTGTCTTCCATTTTGAGCACAGTATCATAAAAAGAAGAGAACTGAAATATCGTTTCTGGGTCTAAAGATACTGTGAGCTTACAACAAGATTTGTATCACCATAGACAATGCAAGTCGTTGAGCTGCAGGAGACATCAGAGAATGATTCAGAAACACGAAGGCACCATCACCCCATCAGATGTGGAATGAGGCTGACAGAGCAGTACCTGCCTGCCGGCCCTTCTAAAGGGGCATTTGCTCCTGTCTCTACGAACAAGGGCAGTGCAGACCAATCTTTTCCATTTTCAAGAGAAACTCAAACTTGGAATTCTTATATGAAATAGTTTTAATTCTTGAAAAAATAAAAAAGTCACCCTGGATGGGGCCAAACAGAACATATCTGAAGGCCACATTTGGGTTGAGGACCACCAGCTCTCAACCGCTCATCCAGGCCACTGAGTCTTGAGACTATTAGGTTCAAATGAATGACTTGTTTCTGGCTTATACATTTGTAGCCAGGGGTAGAGCTAGGGCTCACAGGATCTGGGTCTCAAGCAATCAAATGGTGGCCCCATTTTCAACTACCTAGAATAAAATCACTTCATGGCTACTTGCAACAGGATCTTCCATAAGCTAGTCTTATCAAGAAACCAAGCAGCATCGGGACCTAACACTGAGATCCCGATAAGGAGCAATGGACATGAAGATATCTGTAAGTGGAAATTAAAGCTCTCACTGGGTCGGCCTAGGTGCAGTGATGCTTCAACTTCCAAAGAACTAGGAAAGCCGCCTACGAACAAATGAGTGTCAAGCAGACTGGCTTTAAAGGGTAACACTCTGCTCGGAGCGCCTACTCGCAATTACAGAGAGAAGAAGAGAGAAGAAAGGCTGAAGGTAAGGTCCCCTGGAACAGCTTCTACTTTTGGACCAGAGCTACCTAGCTTTTAAGTCTGAGAAGTGACTAATCCTGCAACCCAGGACAACGTGTTGATCACCAATTGCTTGACCAGGAAATGGGGAAAATATTTACTATATTCTCTCTGACAAACATAATCTGAAATAAAATCCTTAGAGAAATCTTCTTGTTTGCTCATTTCAGGGAGACAAGTTCCCAGCATAATATATATATTTTTACTGCGGTAAAATACACATAACATAAAATTTACCATCTTAACCATTTTTAAGTGTACAAATAGTTCAGTGGCATTAAGTACATTCGCATCGTGTGCAACCATCACCATTATCCATCTGTAGAACTTTTTAATCTCCAACTGAAATATAGTACCTCTTAAACAATAGCTCCCCATCCTTCCCTATCCCCTACTCCAGGCCTGGCAAACCCCATTCTGCTTCCTGTTTCTATAGAATGTGACTACTCTAAGTACTTCCTATAAGTAGAACCATACAGTATTTGTCTTTTTGTGTCTGGCTTATTTCACTTAGCATAGTATCCTCAAGGTTCATTCATGTTGTAGCATATGTTAGAATTTCCTTCCCATTCGAGACTGAATAATATTCCACTGTATATATGTGTGTGCATATACATATATATGTATATGCAGGTGCACACAATGCACACACACACACACACACACATTTTGTTTACCTGTTCAGTAGTTGATAGGCATTTGGGTTATTTCCACCTCTTGACCATTGTGAATAATGCTGTTGTTAACACTGGTATAATTTTTCTAGCACAATTTTTAAATAAAGTTGTTTAACCCTTTGACTGCTATGGTTACTGACATTCATTTTTCAATGATTAAAAAACTATATACATTTATTCAACCCAATAACTACGCAGAGAGGGGTGTGAATTCTCATCTCAGTTCCTAAGAATAATCAAAGGGTTAATCAGTGAAAAACCTTTAACGAGGGTTTTCTTTCAGGTGGCAGCTGACATACACACAAATCTAAAGCATCTCACTTATTTCTACAAACACGATCACCCCTTACCCAGCCGGACATCTCAATGTGTCTTTAGTTGAAGGTTTCAGATTCTCCTGTCAAAACAATTCATCTGTCAGCAGGACAGATGCTGTCAGAAGCATTTCTCCACCTTTCAGTAGCAAAGAAGAGCAGAAAGAAATCTCAGGGAATTTAGTTACTGCCAATTGCAGCTTTCATTAAACGTTTTGTCAGTTATTGTCATAACACAAATGTTCCCTATTCTTACACAAAGGGAGCGCAAATCTTTGAACTACTGAGCCCAGCCATAGATGTTCTTTCAGCTAATCTGCTGAAAGATGGCCGGCCAGCCTACCATTTGCAGAGCACACAAGGGGCACCTCTGCTGAGAACAGCTCAAGTTTTATCCAGATTTTATTTGTGTCTGAAAAGCAAAATGTTTAACAGTGCACAACAACTATCTGCCTGCTAAGCATTTTTCCTAACGAGGCCCCCTACCAACCCTACAGAATTGGAAGAGCTAAGACTTTAAATAGCTGAGAAATCCCCACCAGTATGTAAACCTGTGGTGTCTAATACCATAGCCACTAGCCACCCGGCTACTGATGTTTATATTTAAACTACTTAAGATTATATAAAATTAAAAATTCCCTTCTTCAGCTGCACTAGCCACAGTGCAAGTGTTAACTGACACAGGTGGCTAACGACAACCATACTGAATGGTGCAGACAGAGGACATTTCTGTCATCACTGAAACGTCTATTAAACTGTGCTGTATCATGGAATAATCAATCAATATTTCTAAATCATGAAATCATCAACAAATATTTCAAATGAAATGGTATTTATAGGACAAACTTGGATTTTAACAATAAATTTTAATTTCCCAATAATTCAAGAGCTTTGTTTAAAAATGTGGTAGGAGGTGGACATAGACATTAGCCCACATCTTTTAAGGACACAAAGTTCTTAACCATCCTAACAGTAGAAAAGGCCTTTGAAAATATTTCACTAGGAAGACACTCTCAACAACAACAAAAAATGTTCTCTGAGACGAATTCTATAGGCTTAATCAGTATTTACTTAATCCGACCAGCATCTTCCTGGATTATAACCAGAACCACCTATTACAAACTTGGCAATGGCTATTCAAGGCTGGCAAACAATAATTCATTGACTTCTTGGAAGTTGAGGGGTAAAAAGTTCCTTTTGCTTTGGAGTAAGCTGTAGTGAGGAGATAACCCCAGCATCGTTGGATGACATAATTACCACTTCGTCCTCAGAAACAGGCACTGCTCACAAAACAGACAACACAGATAAAACCTCTCGCTCCAAAGAGCGGCACAGTACGTGGTTGTACTTTTCAACATTAATAGGAATCATAATTCAAAGTGGAAGGAACTAGTCCTAAATCTGTGACAATCATTCCCCGGGGAAGGAAGTTTTCCTATTCAGTTTGGTTTCCAGGCCAGGCTATTTCCCATTACTCAACCCTGTCTGGACTCCTGAACGTCACTGTACTTCTCATATTTTAAGCTTTCAGATGTTTGCTAAGCTGAATAATACAGCCAGAAAGAAAAGTGTGAGGCAATCCAATGATCCAACTATTGAGGCGCCTAGGACTAGCCTGGAAATCTCGTTTCTCAAGAAACTGTGGGCTCCAGCTAGACAACCCTTCTTAACCTTAGAAATTGCACTGTTTGCCACCATTTAAGAAAGAGTTATCTGCTTAGGACTAACTGGGAAAAAGGGATCAGTCCTTTCAAATTTCAAGGGATGTGGGTAAGGAAGAATATACAACTTTGTTAAAGTTATTTAATCCTTTAAACTTTGAAAGCCATCTCTGCTGCTTTTTTACCTTCTGAGGAATTATATGTAGTACACATAAGTTCCAATGAAATCACCGCATTATGTTTCCTATAAGCGTTTAAAAAAAAGAGAGTTCTTTTAAAATCTAGAATATTAGATGTCCTTATCTCTTTTTTCTATTGTGATGTTTTCCTCATTAACCAAACACTACAACTAAACAGCCTAATAATAATACACATTAAAGGGTTATATTAAGAATGAAACTGCATATTAAACTAGAACCATTCTTGTAGCATCCTCACCCAAGAATTCCCACTCAGGAGAAGTTTTTGTATGTGCCTGCCATCTTTCTTCAGTAAGCTAAGCAAGCAACATATTCTCTAAACTGAGGCTTGGAAAAAGAAACACATTCTGTAAATAAAAAATCCAAAAATCACGCAGATATTAACTCAATATTATTAACAGCTCATTTTGTAAGCTTTTGGTCAGTTATATTTAAGAAAGTCAGTGATGAGTCACAGTTACTTCAGTTTTTGAAATGTCACACAGATAATTCTCTGTGCAAATAAGGCTTGTAGCAATTCAAAAGAATAGGCATTAGCCATAATATAAGGACCCCAGAGTCACCATCGACTTTTATTCCTTAAAACCTGCTATAGAAATCAGTATGGGCCTCTGAATTCTGATGCTTAAGACATTATCTGAGAGACGTCACCATGCTGCTTCCATAATCCCAGGCGTCTTTTATGTGCCCTAATAGTGCACCCATCTTACACCAACCTACGGTTAATGTAAACACAGGTCTAAGTCTTTGTCCTTTAGCACCCAATAGATATCAAATCCAACAAATATTCATTGAGTGTTTGTCTACAATGCATACTGTGCTGTGATAAATTCTGACACAAATTAGGATGAGATTTTAGTCCATGACCTTAAGGAGTTTACAACCTACTGGTCAGATAAGACTCTGGAGCAAATAATTACAGCCAAAGGTTCTAATATGGCAAGCATCTTGTGAACTGTAGACCAGGAGTTGCAAATTGGTGGCTTTTGGGCCAAAGCTGGACTGCAGAGAAATTTGTTTGTTTCTGACTGAACAGCATTTGAAGAAGCTGAAGGTTTTCACCCAAAAAATTAAAAGCTTCAGTTTCTCTTGAAAGTAATCACTGGGCCAGCATTCCCGATTGCCAACAATCAGCTACATTTATTAAGTACTCCAGTCGATCACAGACCTCTCCACTACTATTGTCTCACCCAAGTCCTCCTTACTCAGTTGCAGCATTTGTCTGGCCCCTGTAAGCATGAGTCTGTCATCCCCAGTATGGATACCACTGATTACAGATGGCTTCAGAGCAGGGAATATCAGTATGATAAGAAAAGTTTGTCAGAAAAAGACCCTAGTCAGACCTGGAAAAAGGGTAGAAGAGCATGGTTTTTGAGGAAGAATAACAGAAAATAAGGCCAGAAATGTTAAATAAGGCATAGAGTGTATAAAGCTTTGAAAAAGAAAGGAAGAAAAAAGTCAGGTCAAAAAGTCAGGGCTTCCTAGAAAGCAGAGGGGCGAGATACAAATGGTTTTAGGGCAAAGTCAGGAAGAGTAGCCAGATCCACAACCTACCAGGCAGTACTAGTCAAGGGTAATATAAACCTAACAAATCACAATGTTCAAGAGGGCCAGGTCCCTCTTGAACATTAATCTATAGGACCATTTCCACAGCAGCAGAATATCAACTTGTCCAACTACTTAAAGTTTTGACTGAAACAGTCCAGAGGGCCACCACCACTGAAGGCAATCAGTGTTTGCCTTCTACAACATCCCTTAAAACAGGAGATTCTAGGATCTGGTTTTCCTACCAAACTAAGATGTTGGCTAAAGGAAAACAAAGTAATTGGGTGTGACATGGTTTCGTTATTTAAGCACTCTCATGCTTGGTTGTGCAGTGGTACTGGGCAGAGCCCACAAATTTCCTGCAACAGTCTCATTAAATATGGTATGTGCATCACTAACCTCTAAAGATTAATTAACTTAATTAAGAGGAGGCACTCCAGCGTGCCAGCTCTGCAGTTGGTGGGCACTTCACAAACAAAGGGAATTTGCAGAGGGAATAGCTACTGGCCACAGGCTGACCCTCCCACAAAGGGAAACCACCCATGACCACCCCAGCAAGGAAGAGATACCTACAGCCACCGTCTAGTTTTACTATTGGAGAAGTGGCTTTGCAGGAGACTTGGAAATGAGCAGGGGAGGAGAGGGGTCAAGAGTTTGGTCAACTATTCTCTACTTTATCATCTCTTAAAAGGGATCACAAATTTGCCCTTTCAGAGTCTTCAAGCTTTACGAGACTTTCCAAACTCATCACCTCCACAATAGGATCCTTTCACCCTTTCTAGACACCATTCAGCACGCAGCTTAATCCTGACCTAAAAGCCTGGCCATAATGCGGGACAGAGGGTGGTCAGTGCCTCTGAGCCAAGCGCTCCCTTCCCCCATCAATCTCTTCTCACATCCTGAGGCACAAGGCACTCCAGTGAGAGCAGAGGGCTTATCAGTCATGACCCAGAGGGGACAGAAAGTGCAGCAAGGACCGGTGCTCGCCTCTGGCAACACATTCAGAGGCCAGGGTTTGGACGGAGGAGGATTCTCCTAAATGGAAACCTCGCTCTACGGAAGCAGGAAATGGGTGACTCTGGCTTCTATAGTAGTTAAAACAAGTCAGGAAAAAGGCACAGGACGTGAGAGACACAGTAACCTAGTGGATAAATCTAGAATCCTCAGTTTGCCACATGCTTTGTAAAGTGTACCAGTACCCCTCTGGTCGTGGATTAATGTTTTCCTTTCCTAACATCTTCACCTGTACCCTTCTGCCCCTACAGATGCCTACTTTGAGGAGATTAGCTTCCTGTAAAACCACCATTGCAAAATATAGGGTGGTAATTAAAAGTGTGATATAGCCTCAAAATTCATTCATCTGGGGTTTACATATGAAAAATGCAAACTAGCAACATCTAATGTACACTTCTTTAGTTGAATGTGTCACCCCACAGAATTTGTGTAAAAGCTGGCACAACTACCAACCATCAGTGAGACTGGGATCCATTTCCTTTCCCAACACACTGAAATGATTCTTCATTTAACAGTGAGTGATTTCATGTTCTTTGTGTCCATACATAAATGTCCTGAGAGGAACTTCCCTATCAGACAGGAAAATAACTATTTTAACACAAAAAAAATTTAAGGGACAAATGACATAATGGGTGTAATCTTCCAAGGTGAGAGGTGTCATAAGAAAAACTCTTTGGGATAAAAGAAGTTCTTAGGGGTGTGCTTTGGAGTCTCGTCAGCTTCCACTTGAACTTACATGCATCATTTATTATTCCAACCGAAATTACACCCACTACTCGTTAATGTCTCTAACATTTCTGTGCCTGTGCGAAGCCCAAGCATCCAAAATCTATAAAGCTAATACAAAAATCCAGGTTTACTTGTATGTGCCACAATATTCGACATTCTAGATAAAGTACAAGGTTCCTTCAAATATTATCAAACATTCTCAACACTATCTTCTTCTAGGTTTTCAATATCATCTTCTAAGTTTATAATATCAAATATTATCTCCTAGGTTTATCCTCCCTTCCTGTCCCAACTACCTCAACACTTAAAAATGAAGATCACTCATATATACAGAACAGACCCCTGATATGGAGTCCACCAAATTTGAAAACTGAATTTACCCACAACTTTTCAAGAATACATCTGCTGTATTACAGGGAGGCATGCGAGGGTCTCTAGCTAAATATTTTTTAAAGAAAACGTACAGTTTTAAAAGGTCAGCCTCCTGGCTAACAGTTATGTTGCTGACTTTATTAGTTAGCTTATCGACTTGAGATCTCGTTTTGTCAATTTTTCCATTGTGCTTTTTAAAGTTTATATGTGTCATGAAATGCCTAGCTGAAGCCAAAAGGCAACATTTTTCTTTCTACGATACTAAGATATCATGAAACACTGTAAACTTAAAAGCTCGTCTCCATCATTTTCTCAGGGCCACAGGGACTTCTCTGGCTCTGGTTATTGAAATGGTTGAAAAGATACTAAGTCAAAATGCAACAAATATAGTATTTAAGCATGTATTACTTTACACAGACTATTTTCTGTTATTAAAATATGGAACTCCCTGTTCATTGAAATTATGAGCACAAAGAATCAATCAGCTGATGTGTGTGACCTCCATCTTTGAACATATTAAAATTTTACTATGTCAAATAGAAAACTAGCCATGAAAATGACTGAGCCACAATATACTTTCATTTGTTAAATTTTAAAAAAGCATTCATCAAGTCCTCTAAAAATGATGCCTCACCTCTTCCACATGGCCATCTACATTCACTGAGGCCAGTGCATCCTAAAGTCAAGAGCTCCTCTCTCTCTCTCTCTCTCTCTCTCTCTCTCTCTCTCTCTCTCTCTGTATGTGTGTCTCTGTCTCTCTCTCTCCCTCTCCCTCTCTCTCTCTCTCTCTCTCTCTGTATGTGTGTCTCTGTCTGTCTCTCTCTCTCCCTCTCCCTCTCTCTCTCTCTGTATGTGTGTCTCTGTCTCCCCCCCCCCCTCTCTCTCTCTCTCTCTCTGTATGTGTGTCTCTGTCTGTCTCTCTCTCTCCCTCTCCCTCTCTCTCTCTCTGTATGTGTGTCTCTGTCTCTCTCCCCCCCCCCCTCTCTCTCTCTCTCTCTCTCTCACACACACACACACACACACCCCTCTTGAAGGTTTGCCGTTCCAGGTGATTTGCTCCCAAAGATGCAACTTAAAGAGTGGATCCATGGCGACTTCCTTCTAATAGCATGCTACCTTGAGAGGGAGGGGGTGGTTGACTTGCCCTTGCATACTTCACACTAACAAAACTGGCATCATGAGTTCCAAGCCCAGAGATACAGGGGATCAAACAAAGTATGGTTCATGGTATGGCACAGTTTGCTCAGTATGGTATTCAGCTGTGACATCTAACCTGTCTCAGCTAAGACTCCCCAACTGGCTTTCCTTCCTCCTCATTCCCCTACACTTGGTTCTGAAATACTGTCAAAGCAAAAAAAAAAATTTTTTAATGTGCTCCAATCCCAGGTCTGGTCTGCATGGCCACACAATCATGACTCTGCAAAACTGTGCTGGCAACTACATTTACTTACAGCAAATGCAACCAGGATCAATAAGCCAAAGCAGGTTAGGATTTGGATAGGTTTAAGCTTGCACAAGCACAAAGAGAAAACCACTCACTTTCAAACCCAAAGAACTACTGCAGAAAGCACCTGCACAAACTTGTCAGGGTGGTTTATAAGGTCACAAGCGCCTCAGAAAACATCTTTTATTCCTAAGGACATAAGACAAATGGTAGGCCTGTCACACTACTGGTGTCAATATTTATCTAAGGCCTAGGTATTCACGATGGTGGAAACCAGGCACTTTTCCATTCACTCATTCACATAATTTGCCACTACAAAGCCCCCAAACAGATTCATTTACAGCTTGAATTTCTTTTCTTCCATTTCCACATAGGAGGCTGGCTGCAGGGCCTATGGTCTATGTCAGCAATAATCCCAGCACCTTGAGAATAAAGCAGTCTATGTAATGTAGAACTGCCAAGATCGAATGGCATTGCACCTGAGGACAATGAAGAGATGGGGAAGGGAAACAAGGCGCCTGCCTTCTCCCTTCCCATGGCATGCATATTTTCTGCACTGGAAATGAGCAAAGCTTAGACCCTGCTGTCTATAACCAAATAAACTCCTAGAGCCATGCCCAGGCATTTCTAAGTGTGACTTATGGCAGGGTTAACCCAAAAACCAATACTCAAAGGTATGTGAAGCTCAGAGGAACACATGCTATTCAATAGCCTTGTTTGGTCAGCTCCAATTCTCCCAAACTCTCGCCACCTTCACCCTTTATGGAGTCTTCCTCCCGTAGGCTTTCTCTCCCTCCAAATAAAGACCTCTACATAATTCCCCTCCCCAGGTAAAAGTCAAAAGATATAACTAGTCCATTAATGCCAACTTTAGGAGGCCCTTGGGACCTCCAAAAATAGCAGTGCCTCAGTGTAAACCAGGTGCAGAAATGGATTCTTCCGAGTCTCTTGTCATCACTCAAAGTCCTGAAATCCCCTTTCTGCACTAGGTGCTAAGCTGTGGCCCCCAGTCAGATGTGTTGGCTTCTTCCAAGGAGACACCCTGATTTGGCCTGGTGGAGGCGGCCAACTTCAGGTTTTCATACCAACGAAATCCAAGCAGTAGAGAAAGGCGGCTCTTTCTCTAGTGACAAATTAAAGAACCTACCTCAAAGCCCTCTTGCAAAGTTGATGGGAATAAAAGTAAACTGATTTCTTAAGTCATCTTCCTATGATTCACTAAATCTACTTTTCTGATCCCATACGAACAATTCTTCCCAACTAGACAGATATCCCCATTGAACACCTCACTCAGATTCTGGATATTTCATGCAGCGATAAGGATCATCATATTTATATTTACCAACAGGCTGCAAATCACTTCAGTTCCTTCCCAAGCAAAATGCAATGGCAAGTGATGAGTTAGGATACATGGTACACGTGCAGTCTGTTAGAGGCCAGCATTCCTACCTCTGCTTTGAATATGCCTACTGAGTGAAAGCAGGCAAGTACTGAGCCCAAAATCGTAGCAGCTGAAGGTGTGGTTGCGTTTATTTTTTCTTACGTAAAAATATACACGACACTTGAGCAGCCAGTATTTCCTCATGCACACTGAAGTTAATAATTCACAAACCAAATGACATTCACCAAGGATCAAAAAATCTAAAGGCGGTTTGTGCAAACACTCCTGTTCTTGCTCTTACTTAACAGCTGCTTTATTTAACTGATGGTTTCTGTTGCCATTAGGGGTAGGTAGTACTTCAAAATGTTATTTGTTAAGCCAAATACACCATTACCTGGGTCACCTAGCCTCTGGGTTTTATGTTACCCAAACTCCAGCAATTATTTTCCTCACATGAAAACAGGCAATCCTAGTACAGCAAAATTATCCTAGTTTGCCCATAAGATTTTATTGTAATCATGCTCCCTCATTTCTAATCTGGCCCCTTCAAATGGACAATCCCCAAAGACACCAACGCTCGAAGGAGCAATAGGTATGGTTGAAATAGCACTCACCAAAGAGGCAAGTTCCTGGATCTCAGACCAGACTGTCTTATCTACATTGGGACATGTGCTTCTGTACCTCAATCACCACCTCCCACCACCACCAAAAAAAAAAAAAAAAAAAAGGAGAACCTGATTCCCTCTCCCCTCTGACCTTACACTCTCCACCTCTCTTTCTTGATCTCACTTAACTTCACTGTGCATGTGTGTTGAGAACGGGTAAGAGAGAGGCAGTCAAAGGAAGGCTTCTCCAGCTACTATTTGAGTGTCTCCAACCTTTTGCAGGAGAGGTTACCAGTTGGTAGTGGTGGTGGTTTTTCCACCAGAGGAAATTAAACTAGGGGGTATGAGTGATCTGCAAGGCTGTGCACTCACCACAAACACATAACTCGCAGCTTGAGTTTAGGAGCCCAAGGTAGCTGCAAGGCCACACGAACACCCACATCATTCTTGTTAAAGAGGTTACACATTAACCACCACACATCTCAAGGCAGATCCTATCACCTCCACACCTTTCACAACCCACCTTCGAAAGGGCTTTCTGGAACATGCTACCATGGAGTTTGAAATAAACGCAGATGGGTCCATTTTTTATTTTTGTTTTTAATGAACGAATAATTTCAGTGGGTGCAGCTGGTCCATAAATGTTATCTGATTAACCCCCAAGGGACCGATAATAAGCAAACGCAGAAGGGCAGATGTGTAGACAGCCAACAAGTGGTTATTCCTATAGGTCTGTGTAGGCAGATGTTTCAGGGACACAGGAAACAGAGCCTAGGATAACCAATGCAGCAGAAAAACCAGTGGTCACTCACATTTGGTTTGGAAATTAATGAACACAAAAATACTTACTAAACACCTTGTCTGTGCCAAGAACGGCACTAGTCTCCACGACCACACTTCAATAAGACAGTCTCTACCCTCACGGAGTTTACAACCAGGAAGAGAAGATGAACACTGAGCAAGGAACCAGAGCCGTGTTCCAAAGGCTATTCTAGAATAAGGCAGCAGCCACCCTTGCCTTGGTGCTCTGGGGAAAGCCTTCTGAGGAAATGTTTAACCTGAGACCAAAAGGATAAAGTCACGCAGAAGAGACTCAGTAGCAAAAGCACAGGCAAAAGCCCTGATGGAGGGAAAGGTTCAACTGGCAAAGGAACTACCCAGTCCTGTACCATTTGAGCTCAGAAACCCCTGGCATCAGGCAACCATATAGGATAACCGGAGGCAGGGGAAGAGGTACTTGGAACCCCAAGAACTTGTAGCTGAGCCTAAGGGAGCCCACCGTCTAGGGCAGCAGGTCTCACACTTAAGCCTCGAAATCAGTGTCCCAGTTAGCACTGGTTGACATGTAGATTCCCAGGCCCAAGTACCAGAAATTCAGACTCCAAGGTCAATGGAGAAGTTAGAAAATGCCTACTGGCTGCCTGGAGGACTAACAGAGGGCCACCATTAAATTACTATTCCATTTGTTTAAAGAAATCAGCCCACTAACCAGTCTACCTAAATCAGCAGATCTCAAAGGTGGGCTGTCAATGTCTTTCCAAAATGTACTTGAAGGCCTCTTCTCAAGCTCTCCACCACCATCCAGAATTCCCAGCTCCATCCACTTGGTTCATCCAGAATGGGACTACAGAGTATGAAATTAAAAATAAAAAGGAGAAGATGTGATCCCCTACACCCAGTCTCAAGGTTCTAAATGCTGGCAGAGTTTTAATACAAACCTCCTCAGCAAGCCACTCTCTTCAGTTTCTTGCTATAAAAGAAACCACTGCAAGGCCTCGGCTTCCTTTCCTATTAAAAGCCACGAAGGCCATACTTTTCAATTAGCTGTGTCAGCCCACCACTCCAAAGCTGCCCAAGTTCAATATGCCTTTCCTCCCCCCAGCTTCCGGTCTCCACCAAACACTTCACACCTCCCTATTGTAAACCTGTCCAGAGCAATTACCCTGCCTGCGTTTGGACAGCCTCAGTACTGCACTTCTGTCTAATTTATAGCTGCAAAGCTCTGTCGGCAAAGGCAGGCTTGCCCTGGAGCAAAGAAATTGCAGAGAAAATGGTCAGACCTGACTATAAATGTGTATGCACAAGAGGACAAATTCTCCCGTTTTAGTAGCAAACACTGTGTAATGAGCTCTCCCAAAGAGTCTGAAATCTGGATTCATTGCAAGAATAATCGCTGTTCTCTTCTGCCACATTTCCTCCTTTCTTGGGATTACAAACATGAAGATAAGTAAACCAAATAAATCAAGCAAGTATTGTCCATTATATTTCTACCTAAAGATCTTAAAAGTCTTAAAAATAAAATTCTGTAGTCTACAGCCATGCTACCCTGAACAAGCCCGATTCCATCTGATCTCTAAGCAAGGTCAGGCCTGGTTAGTACTTGTATAGGAGACCACCTAGAAAGACCAGGTGCTGTAGGCGTAAAAAATTTTAAAAAATAAAGGATTGTAAGCTGACAAGGTCCTTGTAATCTGTAAGGTCAACCAAGGGTTGCCTCACCTAAAAATAATAAAAAATAAATAAATAAATAAAGCTCTATTCACCGAGGAAGGAAAAACTGAGAAAAGCATCTCTACCTGGGCAATATCTAAACCACTGAAAATTGTACCACCTATCTCTTTCTAAAATATGCTCTGCTTGTAACTCAACAATAAAAAGACAAATGTCCCAATTAAAAAATGAGCAAAGAAACTAAATAGACATTTCTCCAAAGAAGACAGACACATCAATGGCCAACAAGCAAATGAAAAGATGCTCAGCATCACCAGTCATTAGGGAAATCAAGTCAAAACCATAATGAGATTCCACTTCACACCTACTAGGATGGCTCGAATTAAAACAACAGACAATAACAATTATTGGTGAGCCTGTGGAGTAATGGGAACCTTCATATGCTGCTGATGGAAGTCAAAAGGGTACATGTAGCCTCTCTGAAAAACAATCTAGCAGTTCTTTAAAAAGTTAAACACAGAGTTACCATATGACCCAACAATTCCACTCCCCTAGGTATCTACCCAAGAGAAATGAAAAAATACATTCACATGACAACTTGTATATCAATGTTCACAGCAGCATTATTCATAATTGCCAGAATGTGGAAACAACCCAAAGTCCATTAACTGATGAATGGTTAAAGAAAATGTGATATGTCCATGGACTATTATAATGGACTATTATTCAGCCATAAAAAGGAAAGAATTGCTGATACATGCTACAACATGGAAGAACCCTAAAAACATTATGCTAAGTGAAAGAAGCCAGCCAGAAAAGGCCCTGTATTGTGTGATTGATTCCATTTCTATCATCTAGACTAGGCAAATCCAGAGACAAAAAGCAGATATTGCCTGGGGATGGGAGGAAGAGTGGGGAGGGACTACTAATGGCATGGGATTTTGTTTTAGGGTCATGTTCAGGAATTAGTACTGAAGGCTGTACAACTCTATGAATATACTAAAAATCTTTAATCATATAGTTTAAAAGGATGACTTTTACGGTATTTAAATTACATTTCAATAATCCTATTAAAAAAAAAAAAAGACTGCTTCCTTAGTAGGCTTTCAAAATTCCAGATTAAAAATTCCACCTAGCCACTAATATACAAAAAATTCAGAAATAACCTTTGCCTCTCAATGCTAGTAGATCAATGAAATGGGGAGCAAGCAAAATATCCATAATTTGGATGCTAAAGACATGATACCACCTTCAAAAATCACTCCCTCCAATTAGTTCCTTCTGCTTCCTAAACTGTTCTCGAGACATCATAGCTCTCTGCCCATGAATCCATCAAAAGTGAAAAACTTCACTTCCAGTTTATCCTCTTGCAGAAAACAAAATTCTCAGGATTTTGAAACAGCATTTTTTTTTCCTCCTTTGAGGAATTATTTAATAAGGCTGTGAAAAGCAGGTTTCCAAAGGCCAGCCATTCAAAAATTAAGAACAAGCCAAAAGGCAGGAGGAAATGTCACCGCCATGGGGAAAATATAAATTAGTCAGATTAAGATTAAGGTCTAACTGATTAAGATCTAACCCTATTCTGAGATTTTAGAATAATAAAATACTAGTTCTAGAAAAGTCCCTCCAGAGGAAAAGTTGGGGGAGTGAGTGTGTGAGACTATGTTTCTGTTTTAAACTTTGTTGAAGTTGACTAAAAGCAGTTATAAATGGTCAACGCCATCCCACTAACCTTCCTCTCCCCCGCGCCCTCCCCACTCCGAAGCCCAGTGCACACACAGGTATGATGATCCTTCTTGGACCAGAGCAGGTCCCCCCAGACTTCAGGTACCACACCACAGTGCTGCCCTCGCCAGCAAAATTGTAGTTAACTAAAGTCTAAGGGGGCCAGGATGCTAACCAACATCAAAGGGATTTCAGTTGCTCCCCTTATGCAATAAACTTCTTTCACTCAACATCATTCACACTTTCAGAGTGCAAAGTTCATTCTGATATTAGTGGCTTTCTCACTTTGTGGCTTTTCTGGCAATTGTCCCTTGGCCTGGTTGTTCATTAATATATAATCAGAAACATTAAGAGCATTGTTTCATCTTCTGCAGGGGAGGGGGCTATGACCAATTTTATAAAGCCGACATTGTCCCTAGGGTGGGGGAACCACCTTGCAACTGACAAAGAATTCCAAGATGCTCAAATGGGAGGGTGTGTACATGTACACACACACACACAGAGTTAAGTATTTCGCAAGATGTTTTTGATAGTCCTACACGGCAAAGAGGTTAAGATTAAAATGTTTATCTTACCGCAGAAATTGACCGGGTATTTCTTTCCCTTTAATCCTTTCAACACCAAGTTACTCCTTACCTTTAAAACCTTTACAGGAAGTAGTGACATTTAAAGCAGGAAGACAAATGAAGGAAAGTCTTGAGTGCGATCAGACTAACAGAACGCTGGAGAGTGCACTACTTTTACTTTTCAAATCAGACAAACACAATGACAACTTACTTTCGAGACCATGTTTACTTCGCTGAAAGCCACATTCTAAACATGGGCTCATTTGTAGAAGGGAAGCAAGCTTACTGTCCAACCTTGTTTATGCTCCAAGTAGGTTTGACAGAAAAACCACATCAATTTGTTTTAAAATAATTTCCATTTGCTAGAAGCTGTTCCTGAAGGGTTCTCCGCCACGCTAATCTGCTCTGATTCCTACCAGCTGTATGTAGCAGGCACGCTGGCCACAGACAGGGCAGCCTAGGCACAGGCAGGCTGGTTCTGCAGGGACTGCAGCGGACTGGGGCTACAGCCGACTGGGGCTACATGTGGGGATCTGCGAAGCCACTGAAACATTCCCCTCCAGTGCACATAACCAACTTCGGTTTAAGAACACAAAACATTTCCTGGTTCAGAGTCAAAATCTGTGATACATAACCGTGATACGTAACACAGAGCAGTTCTCTATGCAATGACACCTGGGAGAAAGAGGCCTTTCAATCTCTCAAAAACACACCATCTCTAGTATTAGGGATACATATTTGTGTTCAAGCCCAAAGTTCACAGTTGAGGGCACAAGATAATTTATTTGCTGAACTGAGTATCAGAAAAAAAATTTTAAGAAGCAATACAGATTAAAATAATTCAATGCAATTTTCATGTATTAAACTTGTATATGGTTACAGAAAAAAGTTTCTAATGTTTCTGAGGGTGCAGGGGCAAATGGGCACAATTTCACACATAAATTGGTAGCCTCTTAGGAGAAGTGGTGCCAAAAGTCTTCAGAATTTGCATATCCAGAGCAACTGGGTTCACTAACTCATCCGAAGGAAATAAAAAATGTATAAACATATATGTATAAGGATGTTTAGGGAAAAAACTAAATGCCCAATATCAGGGAAAGTTTAATTATGACATAAGCTGTATTTTTTAAAAAAGTTTAAAGCTGGAAAAATATTCATGCTATGGAGTCTTTAAAAAGTAGACATTACGTTGTACACCTGAAACCAATATAATGTTGTATCTCAATTATATCCCCAATTTAAAAATTTAAAGCAGAATTACAAATGAACAGCAACTCTAATTCTGTATTTAAAAAATATAACTCAAAATTGGTATTCAACGACAGACATTACTTGAAATGTATACAACAAAGTGATACTATTAATCGCTTAGTAATGACCTTGATTATTTTTTTCTTCTGTGGTTTCCTCTTTACTCAATAAACATGTACATCTACTGTGTGCCACCAGAAAATTAATTCAAATAAAGGCACGGTAACTAGGCTAACAGGTCAATGGTACAAAACCCCTTTAACATAAAGTCACCCTCCTCAACCATCACATCTTACTGGGTACAAAAGGGCCTTCCTACAGAATCACAGCCCAACAACACCTCGATACTTTCAAAATAAACATCTGAGGCAGAGCTCACTGGGCAGAACACAGCTTTTTCACTGCCTCTAGTTAGCATCTCAAGGAGAGTGCCCACTCCTGAGGCCCATGCCAAAAGGGCCCAGGTTAGAAATCTACCTGCCCAAAGTTTCCTGCCATGGAAGCTTCTGTAAATCTAAGTTGCTACTTTGGATTGAACCACCGAGGGCACGGTAACCTGCTGTTAGTGTTCTTACAGCTTGCTCTGGTCAAGGAGAGGAGCCTCTCTCTCTGCCAGCAAAAAGAGAGAAAAACAATCTTGGCCTGGTCGCCATTTTTGTCAAAGTAGAGTACTTAGTAAAATAACGAAGAGCCAAGCAACCCAAACCAGCTGCCTGGCCAGGGCTCAGCATAAACTGCGCAGAATAACCACAAGGGAAGGGTGTCTAGACAGCCTCGGTCTATGTAAGAAGCAACTCTCCCCTGCAGTGTCAGCTCTGAGAAAGCAAACTCCAAACATCGGCTCCAGCAAAAGAGCAAGAGAGAGACCATGTCGACAGTTGGGAAATGCACTGTGGGCTCCCTCGCCAAATGCAACACAGAGGAGAGCTGCTGGGCGGTCCCACCTGCCAAGGACAGCCATCAGAGATTGAGAAGGGAAACGATGCCCAGGACCCCATGTAGGATACAGGTCACATGCTTCAACTGAAAGGGGGTTTCAGTAACAATACTTGTATACAGGGTTTAAAAGCCACCTTTCCACAAAAGACAGACTAAAAAGACCCATTAATTCTTAGTGTGGCATATACATTACCGACCTGCAATCATTCAACTTTGGTTCTATATGCTGCTTCTTCCTTTCCATTCTTTTAAGTTTCTCAACACTAATATTTGGTGGGGATTGAGGAAATCATCAAAGAGATAAGGCATGTTTAGGAAATGTACAGATAGATGAGCCTAAATTATCCTATGTGTCTGGGGAAAGTATTTCTACAGGACCTACAGAACTACATAAGATGAATGCCAGTAGCTCTATCTCCATCAATTTCTGTACTGGGCAATTAATATGTCCCAGGCTTTGTATATCTGTAGACCAAAAACAAAACCAGTCCCTGCTTTCAGGGAGCTTACAGACTAACAGGGGAACAAGATAGTAACCAAATATCACATGAAACTTCTGTATAAAGTAGTACAGAATCCTCAGGCAGGAGTCTAACCCAGATGGAAGGTTAGCAATACTTTCCAGGGAAAGAGACGTTTAAGGTGGATGAGTAGGAGTTTGCAAAGCAAAAGGGAAAAACATTTTTTTTAGGCAAAAGGAACAGGATATAAGGGACATGTGACGTGCACAGTGTTATAAAGACCTGGAAAAAATCCCATGTGGTGGCCAGGACCAACGAAGCCAGGTAGGAAGGAAAGATGAAGGTGGAGAGTTAGATGGACAGCCAGAGCTTTAGGCACTAAGAGTCAAGTGTTCCAATTTGCAATTCTGCAAAAACTCCTGTGGCTGGGAGGGGGACAAAACAGATGTGAATAAAAAGCTATCTATTCCCCTCTGAAGTCTGCATAAGACAAAAAAATACTGTAGAAAAAAAAGTTGAACGTCAAATTTATCATACAAAAATCACTGATGAATTCCACTGTTCTTCCTTCTATCTCTCTGCTGCAGTCCTTTTTTTTTTTTTTAATGAAGGAGGGTTAGGGGGCAGTGAGCCACTGGTACCATAGCAGTCTCCCAGAACCACATATATCTCACAGGGCCGCACGGCCCAAGGCATGCCAAGGATCTCAGGCACAGTATAAACTCCATCAGGAGGCTAAACTGTTTATATGTTCCAGAGTTAAAAATACATCAGTCAGGTCAGCGTTAACACCAGGGCCTTATCACCAAGGCAGTTTGTAAGCTGGTTATACAAGGCTGGACTGTGACTTGCCCATCTTTTAAATGTGCCTCGATTCGCAACTTGTCTAACGATCCATCAGTGAGATTACAATAAAGCCACCAAATATACACGCATTTGAGAAAAACACTTTCCAAACCCAAGGATACTTTACTGTTTATAAATAGTTTACTTTTTTTGATCCCTGAGCATATAATATTCGCAGTTGCTCCAGAAACCAAAGAAACATGGAACAGAAACACAAACCACAACCTAATAGAAACAATAAACAACAGATGGTGAGATATGTGCACATGCTACCGCCCCCTCCACCAAAGGGGTACACCAAAAATGGGCTGTGACACACCAGTCTCTCCCAATGAAGACGCATGCTCTTTAAGATCGCATTCAAAATACCACTTATGGAGTACAGCTCTATGGCTAGAACTGTGCTAAGTAGTTCAGACCACCAAAGAGTTGAAGGACCAATCACTGGCCTCAAGGAATTCACAGACTTGAAAAGGAGGCAAGACAAAAGACAAGAAAACAGACAAGCCTAGTCTTACAGTATTCTTTCTAAAAACAGTCGTGTGGAATCAGGTTTGAGTTCCAACTCTGGACAGTGCTAGACCCTGGGCATGTAATTCAACCACTTTGGGCTTCATGTATAACATGGAGGTAATATATTTCATAGTTAAGATGATATTTAAATTTGTTAACATACGTGTCTTGCTGCAAATACGTAAACTGCTATCACTGCTATAGTTATAACAAACCTTCCTCAAGCTTCTGTTATGTTGGGCCCTCTTCTAAAAATTATAAAGTATTTCAATTTTGTTCTCAGAACTAATGAGGTAGGCACTACAAATATCCTTTTAACATAAGAAGAATCTGAGCCAGAGAGAAGCTGAGTAAATTACCCAAGTCACCGTGGAAGCTGGGCTCCAGAGTCACTGCTCCTACCGTTGTGCCGCTTAACAATATAGCTGCTTCATCCGCACTGCTACTCCCACCCTCTCATAACCACACCGTGCAACGAAGCAGGGCTTTGTAGAGGCTAAGGACACAACGTTGTCTCCCGTGGCAGCCACTGAAACACTGCACCGTTCTGGGATTTTCACTGGTTCACAAAGCTTGAACGTATTTGAAGAGTTCAAGACAAATTCAGACTCACGAGTCACATTTGCCTGAACTAATGAGTACCATTATTTGATGTTTATGAAAAAAATTTTAAATGCCATCTGTCTCAAAACAAAGAGGACAGGCCTCAATAAATAAGTGTGGCTGTCATATTGTTTTCCCTATTTGAACATGTCTATTTTAGGTATCACAATCTCATGTCCAATTATTCAGCCAATTTCACCTCGGTGCTCATTTTTTAATACTCTGACCAGAATTTTCCAATTACACTGTAACTTTAAGCTTTTGTGTTTCTTCTACATTTAAAAAGAATGCCATTTCCCAATATATAACTCCCAGATGTAGAATTCACAGATGATTCATCTCATAGAACAAGTGTTTGGAGCCATCAGCTCCAAATAGAGGAAAAACTTGGAATCTCCTTCTCCCTCAAAGTAAGAACTCGCCTAGATCTGCTTTGCTTAACAAAGTCTGTTTTCAATTATATTTCCAAATTCTTTTAACAATAACTGCATGGCGTCTGGCACCAACACATCTGATTCTTTGAAGTGGTTCTCAAGCAGAAAGTAGAAATTAAGGAGAAAGGGGAAAGAAAGGGAGGAACATCCATAATTTTTCTTTTAGGTCAAATATTCTCTCCAAAAGTTCTTTTTGACATGTATCAGACAATCCACAAGCTATAACTTATCACTGAAGGTCTACACAGCAAAGAGCACCAGTGATTGAAGAAAGCCTCTGAATTTATTCCTCTACATGGCTCTTCATGGGAATACATATCCCCAGCACAAAGAAAATGGCCTTTACACCTTTTATCTAAATTCCAAAAGCACTTCTGTTAATACCTCACACTTAACTTGATTTTATTAATAAATGTCACCTAATAATTTTAATGAACACTGAAATTAAAAATAATAAAATAAAAAAGAAGTAAACCTTAAACCCTTTTGAGAATGAATGATCACTTCTGTCCAGAAAAAAATGTACTAGGCCCAAAGAAGGAAAGTCCAAGGGCAATAAACAATTATTGAGGGATTCCTAGGTACATGAAATTGAGCAACCCTTGCTGCTTTCAAGTCTAAGTGGAGAAAAAAGACAGGGATGTGTGAAAACTTACCTAAGCAGATCGACTGAGAATACACTAGGAGAGGACAATTAATCAATCAATCAATTCACCAGAACCAGGTCAACTGAATAACAGAATGCCTGACATTGACAAAAGAAGCTTGTGGAAGGGTTGAAGAATTATTTGGCCTATTTTGATCTCAGAAAACAGATGGGAAAAGTCCACCTTTAGGTCTTAAAGGGAGAACACTAAAAAAAAAAAAAAATCAAGTTCTTTGGTGGACTATTTGCTTTAATCCTAAATTAGTTCCTAATTCCTGTGAAAATTCCTGTCAAGTTCCAAACCACTAATTACGGCTCCAACTTCCCGGCATTTTATCTGTATCCCAAAACAGGTTCCAAATTCCAAGGATTTGTTCTAAAGAAAAAAAGAAAAAATCCAAAAGTTTCACCTTATGAAAATTTACATGACGAAGAATGAGTGGAAGGGAGAAAAAGCCCAAGAATTTCCACTGAAGGCACTAACAAACTCCATGTGGAATAAAGGTGGATATTCAGAATACAGAAAATAAAAGCTCTTAGATTCTGCAAGATAAAATATTTTAAGGAGTCCAGTTATAACAGGGATCACGATTTTCAAGAATTTGATCAAGAGGAAATCAATGAAAACCCTGGCAAATGGATAGATGTGGTATAAATCTGATCCCCCAAAAAGCCCAAATATGGAGAAATCAAGCCACTAGACTGCATATACTAGGCTGCTGAGTTTCCACCTTGAAAGACACACACGAAAGCTCTCCCTGGTAAAAGGTCGAAAGCTACTCTGATATTCACCATGTTCCCTGCATATAGTCAATGACGAACCAGCTTAGAAAGGATACACAGGGAGGTGTATAGCTGCCCTTCCTTTGGTGATTACTACTGAATC
Source organism: Eonycteris spelaea (assembly GCA_003508835.1). NCBI lineage: Eukaryota > Metazoa > Chordata > Mammalia > Chiroptera > Pteropodidae > Eonycteris > Eonycteris spelaea. The sequence goes on along the minus strand of PUFA01000307.1, from coordinate 1,368,041 downwards.
TGCTACAGGAAGTCCACCTTGTCATTTAATACAATTTATCAGTATCACCTATAACTGCATCCCAATTATGCACTGAAGGCCTGTTTGAGTGAGATGCTGCCTGCAGTGGCCCTAAGAAAGGGAGAGATAAGTGACTCTGGAAAAATATGCACTTAATCCATTTCCATTTCTGATCTAAATTCTTAAAAGTTAAATGAAGGATCTACAGTAGGTCTGTAACAGCCTCCATAGTTTTCTTTGGGACAAAGGAGGGAAAAAGGAGAGACCAATTAAAGAGAGAAATACCATGAAGTATTTGCTCCCTTTAAACAATACCTATGGCCACACAAAAAGTTCCCTCAGGGAAAATGCCCCACCACACACCCTACTTCCTTTGCTGCCCAAGGTTCCACTTGAAGATTCCACTCAGGAGTACTGAAATGTAAGAATTACCTTTAATTTAAGTAAGTATCTTAGAAACATCGATCAATTTACTAATTCTTATCATCAAATGAGTACTAAGTTTATTCCCTCTTTGTTTCAATCAGGATGGAATCATAAACCTGAAAACAAGGAGTCTTAGAAGTCATACATCCCCCTTTACAGAAAGGAAGTTAATTGATTAGCCCAAGGTCACACTGCCAATCAGGGGCAGAGCTGGGACAAAACTCCAAAATCTCCTGACCCAGCCATGGGCTATTTTCCCGTCCGACCACAGGCCTGCCTTCATAGCTTTAAGAAAATTAATTTTTTTCAAGTCTGTCATTTTTATTCCTCTTTGGTCAAGAACCTCTTAAGAAGCTTAATGAAAATGGTGAGCTCCTTTCTGCCCAGAAAGATGAACAGAGCTCTAAGACTACATAATATATAATAAAAATATAATAAAGTTCCTTAGATACCCCAAAAATAATATTTGCCAGTCTTTATTTTAGGTGTCTGGAATTCAATACAATTTAATCATTTCTAAGTACTGTTTCAAATGAACTTGTAAAAGAATCCAAAAATCTCCATAGAAGAGTTCCAGATTTTTCTTTTGGGCTAAGCACACCCTCAATAAGACCAAACCACCCTGCAGCCAAGGGTCCTACACAGACACCAAGTCCACGAAAATATTCCAAGGAATTTGGGATGAGGCAGACCTTAATAGCTGCAAACCATTTGCATTTCCTTTCTGTATCTCTTCTCCGGAACTCAAAAAGAAACCCTGTCACATTCAAACTGTATCCATCACTTCGCTGCATCAACAACCAACTTCCTGGAAGCAATGAGCTCTTCTGGCTGTTTATAAATTTTGCAAGCCCTGGGAGCTTGTATGCCAGAAACTCAAAACAGCCCAGGTGGAAGGAGAGAAATCACAGACCAAAATTTTGTTTAATTATAAATAAAATGAAAACTAAAATGTAGGCAAGATGCACAGTGCTGAACCAAGACATGGCACTGCTGAAATGAGATGAAAGAATGAAGTTCTCTCAATTTGCAAAATAGAAATTACATTCTTAGTCAGATTTTCTCAATCATAAGTTTTTCTCCCACAAATTTTCTTAAACCCTTTGGCATGTGCTTCCACTTTTCTAAACACAGAATCCACTATAAGATGGTATCTAATTAAAACCATAAATTTAATTAAACTTGATATATCTTTGAGTTTAACCTGACAATGTTGGACTGCTTTTAAAACCCGTGAACAATCCATAAGCTATATGAAATTAAATTTTCACAAATAGAATATGCAAATCATCCCATAAACTATGACTAGAACTTGGATAACTACGTAACTCCCATTCCAATTCCTAATTAAGCTGCAGCCATCATGCAATCTATTCGAAAAGGGTACCCTAATCAAGCAAGTAACAGGCAGTGGAGAAATTAAACTATGGACTTTTACATAAAAAAATAAAAGCATTCCGCAGCTACTTGGAGAAAAGCATTTTCAAATCTGTGTGAAGTTTAAATCAAGCACAGAGGGTTCCAGGAACCTAGTTCTTTGCTTTCAGAGGATTTTCTTACAGGGTGCCTCGGACTCTATTTAAAGCAGCCTCAAGTAGCCACAGCTGGAGGGTCAGGCCTCACAAAGTAAACAATAGTTAACTCAATTCAGACTCACTACTTAACTACAACCAATGGCTAATTATCCCACTATTAAGTAATAATATCTGAAATATCAGTTTTTAAATAACCCACTTATAATTCTGTTTGTTCACTAATAGATTCCATTCAATAATTAGTAGCATAGTAGAAACCTCAATTAAGCCCCTCCCAAAAAAGAACTGTATTCTGAAAACATAAATTAAGAATGCACAATATGTGCTCAGTAGTCTGTAAATATACAGCTTACCAAAATTCCCTTTGCAAAAAACATTTTAAATAAAGTTTTTTTCAAAAGTTGTTCAAATTCACATTTCTTAAAACCACCCTTTAGTGAATTGTATAATATGTAAATGATATCTCGATAAAACTGTTATTTTTTTTAAATACACACACACGTTTACAGATGAAATGATATGCTTGGATTTGTTTCCCAAAAACATGGAAGGGGAGACGTGTATTGAGGTGGGGATCAAGTATGAGGAGCCATGAGCTGATCACCTCATCATTGAAGCTGGGGGATGGTACATAGAGTTCATTCCATTATTCTGTCCACTTGTGCAGATGTTAGCTGCCTCCACAGTAAAGGTAAGGAAAAACACCCTAGACTAACAAAAGTGGGTAAGTTTATTTAAAGTACCTGGCTGCATAGCTAATGTTCCTTTAATTCAGATTTTTTTTTAATCAAACTTTTTAGATCTTCTCCTCACAAGAAAAAGATCTCCTCAACAGCCTACTTCCCAATCAGTTGGCTGTTTTCACTGCCTAGGTATATCAATTTCTTTTCACCCAGCCCAAAGTGCTAAAATGTGAGATGCAAATGCTTTCAAACAAAGAGCACCGAAACTACAAGATATGGAACTAGAGTGAGATTATCTGTTCCCCAATTCGCAAGTGCTCAATCCTTATTGTCTCTAACAGGTTATCATCATGTAGGTAATCTAATGAGAAAGAACTTAACAGTGCAATCAATGTATGCTCTAACCAAGAGAAGTGGCAAATTATTTGAACGGCATGTTATAAATTGGTAGAAGGAGCAAAGGACAGGAAGTGGGGGTGGGAGGGACACTTGCTAAAAGCTGCATAAAGAAGTCTAAGAGGATGAAATTGAGATTGTTTTTAATCGGCTAAAAAAAAAAAAAAAAACTTCTATTACCTCCACCTTGTTTCTTAATACCCAGCTAATTCTGCTTACAGAACAGACCCTCACTCATTTCATTCATTTCTTCCAAATATGAGACTTGAGAAGAAAATACCTGCAGATCTGAAAAGATTAGAGACCTGTGCACCACAAAAGTTTAAAGAATAATCAATGCAAAATGCTTAAGAAGAGACAGGCCAAGCTTTCTTTAAACTCTCTGAATGGCACCTCTTGCCAAAACAAACTGAACAAGCAGTGATTGAAACCTGCATCCTGGTTCATAAGGAAACCAAGATGTATTACATTTGCAGAGATGAACGGATTGGTTGTTGGCACAATGAGCTTTACTGGTTGTGCTAGATTAAATAGTAATAAAGATGCAAACAATCTTAGCCGTTTGTGTGGGCAAGGCTGTGAATTATGGCCTTTGACTGGGAAGGAACACAGGTACAGGTGCAGAAGAAGAAACAGCAAACGGCTTTTCAGATGGCGGCGTCCTTGCCAGATTCCTCAGATGACTGTGCTCACTGCCTTAGGTCCCCCCACAAAGGACTGCAAACAAACCAAAGCAAATGAAAAATGTCAGCACTCTCCAGCTCTCTGCATACAATCCAACAATCACCTCCTCTCACACCTCCTCTTCCCTCAAATATTTCCAAAAAGAAGTGGGTACAGTGGAGGATTCAGCCAGCCCCAAAGTCTTTAACAGCACCTATGTTCAGAGGTGCACACCTGCATTTTTCCAAGCTGTTGACTGAGAGGAGTTACTTGCATCTCTGTCCAGCTAAGTTTCAATGAAACCCTGAGAATTAATAGGACTGAATTATTAGTTTAAGGGCCTCTCACTTCCCTACCTCCTTCCCACACCCCACCTCCCAAAGCATAACGCTAAATAGAAGTATTTGCACAACTGGAATACATTTATAAACCACCTCAATAATTTTTGCTAATTGTATAATTTGTGTAATTTGTCGCAACTGTTCATAGCCTCCCCGCCTGTTCTTGGCCTGTTTCCGTTTGTCTGAACTTCCCAAAGGCACATGAAGTTTCACTTGTTTCTCTCTATATGTATCACACTTCATGGGAGAAGACTCCTTGGATTTTGAGCAACACTGCACACTGCAAAAGAAGCCTTCATATCAGAAAAGTAAATTTTTCCCAGGAAAGCCTGTCACCAGGAAATCTGACTTAGAGAATGGCCACGAGAGAGGCCACGAGAGAGGTGCAAAATTTGAACTACTGAGGCCTTAACCTTCACACTGTGCTCTAGAATCATCAGCAAGTTGACCCACCCACATTGAGGAATTAGGCTAAATACCTGTTATCTTTGTCCTCATAGCAGCTGTAAGATAGTATATTTTGATCCCTTTTAAGAAATGAAGGAAAGAGATTTGCCCCAAATCACACTCATAACTGTAGGATGGTAGAGCCAGGGATGTATCCTAGAAATAATTTTTGATCTCTTCATCACTATCCCCAGTGAAGGGTGTACGCTGGGTGTGATCACCAGCAATGAGAACATCTACACACTTAACAGAATAAAAGTGAAGAGAGCTTCACATTCACTCACTTCTTTTCCCATCAGTAAACCAATCGAAGATCCGAGGTGCAGTTGGGCAGCGAATGCTCATTAGAGGATATAGAGAAGAACTGAAGGCAAGACATGAAGAGCATAAAACCCAAGGTAATAGAGAGAGAGTTTTAAAAATGAAGTGACTTTTATAAGCAGACTGGGTTTTCAGCGTATGTTTCAGAAGACTATGCATAAAGTACTTGGACAAAAACCACATATAAAGTATTTATTTATAGAAAACATAATGGTATAAATATATAAAGCATAAGCTTTTGGATAAGAAAAATTCATAAGCACACCTTGTCCAAAGGTGGGGGGAACAGGATACAAACTGGCAAATTCTATCTGAACCATATACAAACCACAATTTCCATTTTTTTCCTACAATCTTTATCCACTTATTTTGCTTAATGACAATGATGGTCATGTATCAAGTTTGTCAGCAGAAAATTTCTCAGCCCCAGTCATTTAACTGGCCAATTAACTGGTTAGTCTGGACCACTCTGCAGTTACATTAAAAAATAAGTGCAAGTTCCAACAGGAAAATTTTCTATTTTCTATTGAGAAAATTTTAACCTCTGGTCTTCAAAGTCCTACTTCTTTGCATGGGGAGATAAGAACAGATCTGAGTTGCTAACTAATTCCCACTTGCACTTGAAACAAAAGGAGACAGGCATATTACGGACACACAACATGAACTGAAGCTATGAGGTAGATAGAATGGCTCAATGTCATGCATAAGTCACACAAAAAAAAAAAATCACCACTAACGGTCCTTCAATTTCCCACAGGCCAGGGAACATTGGGGATTTTTAGATATTTCTCCTCCTCTGCCTGGGAATTTTTCTTCTACCCCTCCTCCCTCCTGTCTCAAGACAATGCCTTCAGCCTTTGAAACTGCATCCATTGTAAACAGCTCTGAATATTAACACAGCCCAGAGTTCTGTTAGCTTTTAAAAGACCCCCAGGGTTTCAAATTGCAGTTGCTGAGGAGGGGGAAGGTCCTCAGTGAGTAAATGTCACCAAGCTCATTCAAAGAGAGTTGAAAGTTAGGCTTACTCATGAAACTTAAAGTTCTTCAACCTATGGGGTAAATCAGAGGAATCCTTTTGAGTTTTTAACAAATAAGAAAAAGAAGGAAAAAAAAAACCTGGGACAACCAACCTTCTTCATTGCTTAAAGTGACTTTCAATTCTATGAATCCCTTTTCTAGATTTCCCTTGCCTGTGAATGTCACTTTTAAAATAACCATAGGCTATTTTAACCTATTTTAACCTCCTTCGGCCTTTCCTGGCCTCCCCAGCTTAAAGACCTTCAGGGCTTTAGCAGGTGCACAAAACTGGGCCAGGTGCATTGTTAAGCCACACAAAACCCTCCTGCTCTCTCACATTCCTGTCCACCCTGAAAGAGAGGATGCTGAAAAGACTCTGCACCAAGGAGACACCTCTGCAGGATGGGGGAGAGGCCCTTTCATTGTAAGCATAGATTCTGAGGGAGAAAAGGGTCAGCTAGAGGCCATCCCAAACGGTGCTCAGGGAAGGCTGCCTGGGGAACCCATGCAAAGGAATTAACACTGCAGGGAAGGAAACCTCCCGCCCTAGGAGCAGAGCTGGGGTGCCCTAGATTGTAACATCCACTAGGAACTAGCTCTCATTACACTGCACTGGTTCGTCTTCATCTTTTTGGAGATGAAGAATTATTGCAGACAATACATTCACAAGTCCAAAGTCTGTGAAATCTAGTGAACAAATGTAATTATAGAACGAGAGGAACACACTCCTTTTTAAAACAGTCTCTTGAAAAAGGAGGAAAGAACAGCTCTGACAAATCTAAAAGGCAAGATGGACACTGTGTGCCAACAAGAGTCATTCATATTGAGCAAGGGGGGGGGGGTCTCCAGGCACTCAAAAATTCGATTTTATGGCCATAATTTCATATCTGGGGAACTTTCTCTTAACCAATTTTATTTGCCAGAGACTTCTCCTAACTCAAAAAAAGGTGTAAGAGAACTAGTAACAGACAAGTGTTCAGGATGGAGGGGGAAGCAAGGCCAGGCTTCTGATACTTGTTACAAAGGAAAGGACTCTGAGCTTCAGCTAAAGCTCCCTAAAACTTTGAAAGCCCTTGCATCTTTCAGATTTTCTCTCTGCCATTACTCACGTGTAAAAGGCTCACTATTCAAACTACCCTTTGCCTATCCCAACAAGTGGAAAGATGCTCAATTTCTTCTGAGTCCTTCTTAAGTGACATAGAGACACAAAGAGGAAATGACAGAAAAGAAAACCTCAGGACAATCTGGACAATAACCTACTTTGAAAAAAAAAAAAAAAGAAAAAACAAGACCCTAACTTCAGGTTCTGGAACAATTTGGTCTTCTGTACTTTAAGTCTAATTTGCATAAACAGGATGGGATGTCTTTTCCAAAGCCTTAATTCACAACACCCTGCACACCTGGGCCTCCCAGCACAGCTGTAAAATTTGAAAGACAAAGGCCCCCTTTACTTCACAATTACAATGGCAACCACGGTTTGTCTTTATTGCCTAATGTAATAAGCACCACTTCTTGCCCAAACCAACAAAGTTTGACCTAAGACACCTGGGTTTGGTTCTGCAAACACATAAGGAGACATAATACAAAGAGGTCCAAATCAGCACATTCATCTTCATGTGGCACAGGATAACCACACCTGGTGTCCTTTAGAGAATGTCCTTGCTTCTGAATGCCATGTTATCTTTCCTCCATACTAAGACCAAGAATCCAGGTTTGTGCTTCCTCCCGGACCTCCCATCTTTCCTATCACAATCCCACTGGATCATCATTTAGCTCCCAGAGCATTTAAGCTAGGAACACTGCTCAATGATATGCCACAGATAAGAGTCTAAGGTAAATGGCATTTAATACTTCTTCAACAGCTTCTGAAGTCATGCTCTCAAGAATAATTTCAAAGAAAGCAAACATCTGAGTTCTAAGAAGTTCAACTTTTTCTAAGGTTCTGGGAAGCTGAAATAAGGCTTGGCAGTGCTTGGTGCTATTTATGAATGTGCTGGTTGGACTATGCCAATCTCACCTACGTAATGGGATGGCAGATTCAGTTATGGCTCAACTACTACAACTATAAGTTATTGTGCTGAATAAGTAATCCTCAGGCCCCAAGTATTTTCTCCACCCGTGCCACTTAATTTCTTCTATTTAAACTGCATTTACAGTCACTATTAAAAAGTTTTACTCTCCTTATGCTAGGCCTAGGAGCAACTCCAAAATCAGATGCACTGTTTGCAAAAGTTTAAAAAAAGAAAGAAAGAAAGAAAGAAATCTCCATAAAGCCACAGGTCCCTTTCCATCTCAAACCCACAGCCTGAAAGTGATTGAACTAACTGCAGTAAATCTAGTTCATGGGGTTATAAATTAGGTCAAAGCATTTTCGAGATACAATAGACTCAGAGGGTGTAAACTTGGTGAAACTACAACATTTTTTATTATATATGTAGACTTTCTCCCTGAAGTCTTGCTGAATCATAGCCAAGAACATAAACTGTATCCTGATGAAAAATTCAGAATAAGACTAATGACTTAAATGGGAAAATCTGAAGTCTGGGGGGGGGGGAACCCATGAGCTTGATTTTTCTTTAATCAGAAAAAAAAAATAACTTCATGAATATTTTTCAAAGGATATCCATTTTGAACTGACGACTACTGCCACATACCAGCCAAAAGTTACACTATTCCTATCTTAAAATTTAATCAGTTAACATCATAATCAGTACAGTCAAGTCTACTGAAGCTCGAAACACCTACTGTGGTATTTACTGACCATCAAATGTGTAAGAGAAAAGACTACAGATCCAAAGGTATTTATGTCATGTGAAATGTCACTCCTAGGCAACAAAAAGCTCAAAAAATGACCAGAAGTTTTGCTCTAAAAAATAAAAAAGCAAGGTAAAGTGGATCTAGTGACCACAGAAAGTGCAAGTAAGAGGACACCCTGTCCTCTCTGGGAAGTCACCAATTCTGAACTAAGCGACTTCCCCATAATGCCACTGACACATGACACTGGGAATTACTCTTCCAACAGGTGAACACTGAAGATTACTCTGATTCTGCCCACATGTATTTATTTTTAAAAAGAAAGAAAAGAAAAAGAAATAAAAAGCTACCTTAAGGGTATGTGAAGGAAAAAACCACAATATCCCGAGACTGCCCAACTAAATAAAGAACTGCGGAATGGCAGTGCTGGGCTCTGTCTCCCACTACTTGACACAGCCCAGCCACTGTCTATGTTAAAAGCCACACTATGACCACGGGTTTTCACTAAATCAATGAATTCCACACGAGCGGCAGAATATGGAAGAGAAAATCTAACTATAACTAAAAATCCAGCTTCAGAATTCTACAGTACTTGATCATCAAACAACGTGAAGTGTGGTCCAAGTTAAAGAAAGATCTGGGCCCCATTTCAGAGGTACAAGATCTTCACATTAGAAAGGAATTAACTTTTCATCCCATCCCTTAGCAAATATCCAGACATTTTCTTAGATTAGGCCACAGGTGTTGGTTACACTTGTGTCACCAGTTTTGTTTCTCCTTTTTAAACTGAATGTCATGCCTGAAGTTACTACTGGGCCTCTTCTATGTTCTGAGAAAGATGTCCAGTTATTCAACTGAAAAGCAGATTACTCAAGCTAGGCCTTTTCTGGAAGGCACCAAAAGTTCTGCAGAGATGCAATTACCCATAACTGGACAGGGTTTTGACTCATGGACCAGATTGTTTAGAAGTTTTCAAAAGCTGTTATATTCTACCATGTTTACAAAAGTCTAACGTATCTTTCCCTGCCAAATCTCCCGTAAGAAGTGTCCCACTAAGTTCTATTGGCCAAAATCCTGACAACACAGATAAAGAGCCTCTTTGGGTGAAGCAAACTCTGCTTAAATCAACCAAGTCCCTGGCACCCTCTCCTGAAGTAGCACTACTCCAAAACTAATTTGCACCATTTATAGAAGAGAAATGCTAGAGGGTGGGGTGTCCCACAGAATCATCAAGCTCAAGAAGGCCCCAAGGGAACAGACTGGAAGGGTCTGGAACACAGTTCCTTAAAATGCCAATCAGGCATAAAATGGACAAACTACCAGCAGTAAGATTTCCAGAACTACTAGAGGAGTCCTCCAGAGAAGGTTGCCTCTGCCCCAGCGAGGGCCAAGTCAGGCCACCATGGTCCTGGAGGAAAAGGCGGCCACACACAAATTCTCATTAATAATGTAAATGCAAGATTCGAGCCTATAGTCACTTTCATTCATTACCCACTAGAAAGCTAAGGAGTTAAGACACCAAAGACCTGGGTTACAGGAGAAGAAAAAATAAAGACATACATACACACAGACCCCCCAGACAGACTTCCGCACTCTCTCCCCTCCAGATGTTTCCCACTTCTGCCCACACATACACAAAAACACCTCACCCACAGACTTTCATTCACATTCTCTCAACCCCAGACACCCACCCACTCACTCACTCACTCACTCCCAGATCGCCCTCAAGACCAAGTCACTCACCTCCAGGCCCTCATGACCCACGTTCTGGCTGACCTCCAGACCCCCACAAGGCACACTTTTTCCCTTCCAGACCCTCACAACCTACGCTCGCTCACCTCCAGACCCTCCAGGGGCACACAGTTCTCTCCTGCAGACTGCTCACGTACGCCCTCTCTCCAGACCCCTATGCACGATCTCACCACTACAATCCACGAAGTTTTCCAGGCCATACAACTAGACTAGCAAAACAACTCAACATGCGCCCCCTTCCCAGATAACCACTCCCGCCGCGCCATCCCCAAGTGACAGCACGGCGGGGCGCAGGGAGCGGGGAGAGTGGCACTCACAGGCTCCGGCTCCAGGCGGGCAGGTCCCCAGGCAGCGCCGCCAGCCCGCGTCCGCCGCAGTCCAGCGAGTCCCCAGCGCAAGTGCAGGCGGCGGCGCAGGGCGCCGCGGGTCAGCCGCGACTGTTGCCGGCTCCAGCCAAAGCAGCAGCAGCAGCCACAGGAGAAGACAAGGCGAGCGGCGCGGGGCCCGGAGCGCTCCCCGGACTGGACGCGCCATCTTGTCTGGAGCGCGCTGCGAACTCCGGCGGGGCGCGGGGACTGCGAGGTACGGGGCGACCGCGGGCACAAGCGGGCCCGCGGGTACTCCGCTCGGAACTAGGCTTCGCGCCGGGCATGGCCGCCGGCACAAGTTCTCTACGCGGCGGCGACTCGGGCGCTCAGCGGGCCCCAGTGCCCGGGCTGCTCCGCAGCGCCCGGAGGGGCCGCGATCCCGCGCCCATCCGGGCCGACCCCCGTACTCGATGCGAACCCCACAGATCCTGGCAAGGGGTGTTCTGCCGGCGCTCCGCGTCCTCCTGCCGCGCTCCTGACCGGCTTCGGAGCCCCGCGCACGCCAAGTGCCGCCGCCGCTGCAAGGACGGCGCTCAGCCTCTCAGCCTGAACTCTGCGCCCTTGGGCATCTTCCTTGCGGCCCCAGACGCCTAACAGCAGATCTCAGGCTGGACGGCGCGGCCAGCCCCGCACTATGCGAAGGGCCCCGTGCGCCTCGCTGTCCCGGCGCACAAGGCAGAGCGCGCGCCCGCGCGCAGTTCCGGGCAAATCACTCTCGGCTCCTCTGCGCTGCGAGAGCCCCAGCGACCTCGCGGCCGAACAATCAGCGGCTCGCCGCGGGCCTGCCTGCTGCCCGGCCCTGGCCGGTCCCCGAGGCCCGCCCCGGCCGCTTGCCTTCACACACCCCCTGGGCTCCGCGGCCCGGCCTCCTGCTGGCCCACGTTGGATGCAATGCACTGGCACCCTGCCACGCCCCTCGCCTGCTGCTCATTGGCTGCCGGAGTCAACAGCGACCAGCCTGAAGGGCCATTGGAGCGCTCACCAAGATCCCTCCCCTCCCGCCTCTCCTGCCACCCCGCCCCACTCCCTTTTCCCACCCAAGGTGTGAAGGGCGGGGGAAATGGGAGGGGAAAAGGAAGAGACATCCTCCAGGTCCTAAAGGAAACCGGCTAACGGTTGGCGGAGAAGGCGAATGCAGACTGGGGAGAGGAGGAATAAGATAGGAGGCGGCCCTCAGAGTCTAGGAGAGGGGAGAAAATTGGTTAAGAAGGTAACACCCCAACTTTGGTGCTGTCTGGCCGCAAGGTTTCTTTCCTCCTCCTCTGGCTACAAACAGGGCTGGAGATGTAGATATAGAGCAAAACTGCACTCCGTTTTCTAGGTGCCCTTTAGGAGCAAAGGCAAATGTCCTACTGATTGGAGCATCTTTAGTTATTTCATTAGGAGTGGCAGTCATTCTTCTCACACAACCAAGAGCTCCTTTCTGCTCCTGACTTGATTTTGGCCTCTTAAATCCAGCAATATGTCCTTGATTACCAAAATGAATGTGCTCTGCAGAAAGCAATTCTTGAAGATGCACAAACTCCTACCTCTACCTCCACCCACGTTCTAGTTAGTTGAAGGGTACTTCTGGAAATGCTCCAGCCTTCCCACAAAGGGGATGCTTTGCTTAAGTCAGAGATTTTTTAAACCAGTTTTCAAGAAGCTATAGATGGAGTACTCCTAAGAGAATAAAAAGAGAACTAATTGTTACAAAGTTTCTAACTCTTACAGTAAGGTCAGACATAGTAGCCAAGTGTTATGACAGTGCATTGAAACAGTAAGGTAGGCGCCCACAGGGTAGGGGAAGGGAGGGAAGGGACACACACACACACACACACACACACACACACACACCCTGAAAAATGGAAAAGATTAGCACAGTAATATATAGCTGCCCTCTCAGCATTTTGGTTGACTGGTGTCCCATGTCCCTTCCAAGAGTATGAAAGTTTCTAACATAACTATACATTGTCAAGAAAATTAAGCAAGTCAAGTCTGTTGAAAAACATTTGCTCCAGCAAATGGAATCTGACTTCTGCTGTATGAAAATGGAGAGGATCGGATGTTCCTCAGAAGGAAAAAGCAAAAATTATTTAAAGGATTTTGTTCCAAAGGGTTTGTTTTAGTTGTGTTGCTAAGCTTTCCTCAGCCATAAGAGCACCTCTTTTCTTCACCCAAACTTGTGTTTGGGTTTGGTAGTCAAGTGGTTGATAGTTTCTTCTTATTCCTTCTTCTCTTCTTTTTCCTCTTCCCCCTAATTCTGATTCATTGTGCTATTGGATAATGGTGCCTCATATCTCTTTCTCTCTCTCCCTCTCCCTCAGTCTCTCCCTTTCTTTTGCATCACCTCAGCAAGTGATGCCAAAGCAATGCTCAAATATATGTGTAAATCAATGCAAATATGATTCCCAGGAAGCATTATCAGAAAAATGCTCCACCTGACCCCAGTCTACCTAGGGCTTTAACTAGCTTTTATGTTTCATTTGTAATCCACATAAACATACACATTCCATCTGAACAAGAAGAAATATATCTCTTTGTTATAATGCCTTTTGATAAAAATAATGATAAATTAAATTGAAAGTACCCAAATTTACAAAGTCTTCTACGTCAATGTGTCTTAAATTTTCCAAGACCAAAGAACACCAAATTGTAATTTAATGCAGAATACCCACAAATATTTTCTTAAATAAAACTGTCAGGACATGGTTCCATAGTGTAGCAGTTAGCACCTCTGCTTTACACGCAAAGTCCTGGGTTCACACCCCAGTGGAGCCATGGTCCACAGTCTATAGCCATGCCACCCTGAACAAGCCTGATGTCTGATCTCAGAAGCTAAGTAGGGTCGGACCTGGTTAGTACTTGGATGGAAGACCACTTAGGAAGACCAGGTACTATAGGCATAAAAAAAAATAAAATAAAATAACAAAAAACAAAAACAAACAAAAAAAACTGTCAGATTCTCCTTGCCCCTACCCCCCCCACCCCCATGCAGGAAAAAGAAATTGAACTCATTGAACTTGATCTGCTGACCTAAAATTATCTTTCAGATTTGTTCAATTATTAGTATTGTAAAAGGAATACTTTTTTGTCAAATGTTTTCCAAATGCTCGTGGGTATACCCGTGTAATGCTTTTCAGGAACGGAAAAGTTCTGGAGGATAACATCTGAGAATCTGCAAGGTAAGGGTGTGCCCATAAATCTAAAGCATCCCCTGTGGTCTGGTTACCACAGCCAGAGAGAAGGATTCCAAAACTGAGGAACTCTTGGGGGGACTGGGCGCCTGAGCCTTGGCAGTTTCTCTCGTCTACAGCAGAGCATGAAGTCATGTCTGCTCCCCATACCATGTATGGAAGTTTGCCCACATACTAGCAACCTGCTTGTGATTGAGAGGAGAGTGTGAACTTGGAGTGCAGTGATGTTGAGCTCAGGGTAGAATTCATCTGTAGCAATAACCTAAGATCAGAGAGACCTGATCAATGAGGGCCAGTTTCTAAGGGAGTCTATGTCCCTGCTTATAAAAGAACAGGTCTTGATCCATTCAGCACAGGGCAACAGTTGATTTGGGCCCTCTGGGTCCTTATTTTCCTCCACTGTTATTTTCACAATTTTGATTACTTATTTCTTAAACAGGTCATACAAGGACTTTAGGTTTGCCAGTTTGTTTTAATCTGCCACAGACCAAACTCTAGGGCCAGAGTCAAATCAAATCCCCAAAGACAGTGACTGTAGGTCTCTCTGAAATACAGAAGCCCTAGCAGCTAATCATCTCAAACTTACTGCAAAAGAGGAACCCAACATTTTTATAGCTTTTTTAAAATTAAGTTTATTGGGGTAACATTGGTTAATACAATTATATAAGTTTGCTTGTCAGCTTACAATCCCATATTTTTTTCATTTTTATTTGTTTGTTTTATGCCTACAGCTCCTGGTCTTCCTGGGTGGTCTCCCATCCAAGTACTAATCACGCCCAACCCTGCTTAGCTCCTGAGATCAGAGGGCATCAGGCTTATTCAGGGTAGCATGGCCATAGACAGTAACTTAACATTTAAAATAGCCCCAAATCACCAAGTGAAGAGAGAAGCAATTAACAAAATAACAAGAAAGCAGGTAGATCACAGAGATTTCTTTATTAAAACACAAATTCCAGGGGACTGAATTGTGGCGGTTTGTCAGTTTGTTACAGTGGTGATAATAGGTGTTTTACAGAATGTTGGGATACGGAGGTGCTTTCTTACAGTTAGAAGAGATTTTACATTATGTTCAGTACATTAGAAGAGCACCAGGGCAGCATTTAGAAGACCTGGATTCTAGCCAGGCCTTATTATCCATGAAACCTTTGCCCACTCATTTCCTTTTTTCAAGCCTCAGTTTTTTCAAATGGAAACAAGGGTAATGGTACTTCTGACCTGAGTGCTAAGACAGTTAAGGAAGGGTACATTTTGATATCGGATGCAAGGGGCTATAAACTGTTTAGGGTGACACATATCTAAGGCTTATTTTTAAGGTGTTATTGAATTTGAACTCTGAAAAAATTAAAATCTTAGTAGGTGCTTTCAGCATAGAGGTTTGTTTTTTGTTTTTTGTTTTTTTCCAGGAATGCCACAAAGAGTTAATAATTACCTATAAAAGCCCTGGAGACTTGCAGGGTGATGACAGCCTTGCTTTGAGCCTGCTTTGTATCTCTCTTCCAAGGAAAATAAAGCTGTATACTCATTAACTCCTTCATAATAATCTTGTCAACAAGATGGATTGGTGTTGAAGGTAAGGGAGGAAACTAATGAGTCAGGGATGGAACATAAGAAGAGATAATTTTAAGATTTCTCTGTTCTCCATATCAAAATGTTTCTTTGGTGAAGGTAGGGAGAGGTGTGTTTTATTGTGCAAGCTTTGGCTATTAGAATATTGGTTTATGCTCAAACAGTGCTAAGCTACAACTGCTGCATTTCCACAGCAAGAATGGCTAATGCCTTCAGCTCAACTGAGACCCCGCACATGCCCCTGCCTTCTTCTACAGAGCATCATCAACCAAGGGCCAAAAATCATTAGAGTCCACCTTCTAACACAAACTAGAACCTGTACAATTGTCCTTGCCTTGTGAATTTGCAATTTCAACTGGTTCATTGAAAGGATAAAGAAAAATTTTATGAAAGCTATGAGCATTTTAAAATTCTGAAATTCTGAAGTGATGGTCAATCTAAGAGGCTCTTTGCTCTGGTGATGGAGGGATGGACTAATTACATCATCACTAGAGACTGCATCTCTAGATCCTCCCCCAATCTGCTGCTTTTCCAATTGGAGCAATGCGTGAAACAGGAGGGGGCAGGAAATCAAAGTTTATGCGTTACTGTCAGCAACTGAAAAGCAACACTTCGATGTATATAAAGGACAGTAAATTTATCATAACTTATAATAATAATCTTCATGAAGTCATATACCTTATATCATTCAAAGCAATGTCATATCATAACAACAGTTATCATTTATTGGGCACTCATTATGTATCTGTCACTTGGTTGAATGCTTTGTACACTTTTTTTCATTGAGGTAGAAGTTTAAAAAAATGCTCCAGGCCACACAAGCTAGTAAGTGACAAGGCCAAAATTCCAAGCCAACTCTATTGACACCAAAGATTCATTATGACATTTGAACCTCATAAACTTTGACTATGACAGTTGTTATTGTTCCCACTTTATTGATGAGAAAGCTGAGGTTAAATGATTGTGTCAAGGTCACACAGGCTCAAGAATAAGTAGAACCTTAAATCAAAGTTCCATCTCAACCACTGTTACACATGCCTTATGTCAGTACATGTCTTATGAGATGTGTCACAATACTTCTTTCTCAAGGATATTGTGAGAATGGACATAATTTCTTTCCTTTTCCATACTTGCTAATAGTGTACCAGAATTTCCTCTATGATTAATATGCTAAAAAATTTGAAGATAAATATATTAGCTTTTTCCATACCATATACAGCAGCACTTGTATAATAATAATGGTTAACAATTACTAAGCACTTACTATGCACTAGGCGCTATTTTACATTGTGGCTTAACTTCACTGAAGTCACATAAGAATTCTATGAGGTAGGTACTGTAAAATTATTTTATAGATGAAGATACTGAGATACTGTCAATCAAGTTACCCAAACCACATCCTGGTTAGGAGTTGAGTTAGGAACCCAAAGCCTGTGCCTGTGCCTGTTAATCCATCGCAGTCACAGTTAACTTAAACTCTCTTATCTCTCTCCGAATTATTTCTGTGTTTCTCTCTCCTTCTAGACTGGCAGCTCATTAAGTTGAGAGCCTGAGTCTTCGCCCTATCTTGGTATTTCGATTGTCTAGCACAGTTTCAGGCAAGTGGTAGGTATAGAGGCAACATTTGCTGCCTGAGCCCTGCCTGCACCACAGGGGAAAAAAACTTATATCCAGCAACCTTTCCTCCATCTTATACAAGCTTGTTCTTCAAATCTATGCACCAGCAGCATCAATATCATCTGCAGCTTGTCAGAAATGTGAATCTCAGCCCCCACCCCAGACCCACTGGATCAGAATCTGCCTCTTAATAAGGTCCATGGGTAATTTGTTTGAACATTTAAAGATTAAGAAGCACCAGGTCACCATATGTACCCCAGATACATACCTCCTGTGGCTGTGTCCCTCATCACTTCCACGAGGACAGACCATATACTATTTGTGCTTTATGTATTTTTATGTGCTTGTGTGTGTTTACATGTTCCATATTTTCACAAGCTCTTAATATAATAATTTAAAAAAAAATAGGCAAGCATGTGGTTGGAATTATTGCTCCATAACTGAAGAGCATTCAAAACATCTGCTGCCCATGAGATTTTGGTAAAATCCTCATGTGGTGTTCAAATCTCTTTTTCTTTGACATGCATTCAGACTAATAAGAAGCATTTGAGAGTTTTGTTGCCTTTTGTATTTGTTTCCAAAAGGACAGTTGGGTTTTGACACATTTCAAATTTATCATAAACATATAGACATACACATATTATACTGTCATTCTTACCCATGAACTACATACTTTAGATAACCATTTAAATATCCTTATTTCCCTGCGGAGTTCTGACACTCCTCTTGGGTTTAGGTGTTATAAATCAAATAAAAGTCTGTCTTGTCACCTCCGCCCCACCTCCACCTAAAAAATACTATTTTTTTCTCATTTGAGGTGCAATTGACAAAGCTTCAGAGAAGTCAAGTATGTAGATTAATCACCTGCAAAGATGGCCACAAGTAATTTCTCCCATCAAGAGGTAGCGTATAGGTCCCCTGCCTTCCTGAATCAGAGATGACCTGGTGATTTGTTTGGACCAATAGAATGTGGTGGAAGCACTACTGTGCCGGTTCTGAGCCTGGCAGCCTCAACTCTTGCTCTCTTCCTACCCTGAGCTGCCATGCAAAGAAATTCAGGCTCTCCTCCTAGACATAAAGATCCTAGAGAATAAGAGACCATGACGAGAGAGAGGCAGTGTGGAAAAAACTGGACAGCTCAGCCAACAGCCAGCACCATAATCCCAAACATGAGAGTGAAGCCATGTCAGGCCTATCGCCATGGTGTGGCCACCGGCTAAATGTAACTTGAACCTAGCTAGCAGCACATGTGAACAGAGATAAGCTATCCCCACTGAGCCTTGCCCAAATTCCTTAACCGCAAAATGGTGACCCATAAAAATGAACCTTGTTTTAAGCCATTCAAGTTTGGGGTGATTTGTTATGCAGCCATAGATAACTGAGATCACAAGTGTGGTTAAGTGGACATACAATAATACATGAGTAGATGGGGCAGGGGGAGAGTGGAATAAAGTCTAATCAAATAAACCTATCATTAAGAGAGCCAAAAAAATAGCGTGCTCAGTTGACCTTCCTGACATGTTCATTAGGACCCCTGGTTGAAGGCCAAATGCCAACTGGCTGATGTGGTTGAATAAAATTTCTTGTGTAGTAACTATTCTGGTTCTTTAGCAGGCCACAAAACAAGCTCCCTTCTTTCTTTTGTGGAAATAAATATGAGAAATACAGAGCATCTGCTTATGTATGAAAGGAAGTTTCTCCCATGTAGCTGGCAGTAAAATAAAATAATTGAAAGGGTAAAATCATTGAAGTCCAATTATATTCTCCCTGGAAATGTCAGATAAGGCTTAAAGTGTTATGTAATTTTTCATAAGAAATAAGTGAATAAATCTTAAAAAATGGAATCCCAGCCATAAAATTGACATTAAAATATGGAGTTTGGGGTGTGTGTTTGATATGGGATGAGGGTGGTAGGGCTTATATTTCTGGCGCACAGACTAATTTGCCTACCCAGTAGTCATCTGGGTGTAAGGTTGGCAAGGCATAGCTTACTGCTTCCCTATGCATTGCATTGCACGCTTCTCCAGCGCTCATTTGTTAAGAGCCATCGTGGTACATGGCATGGGGAAGGGACAAGGCAGTGCAAGGTATTAGCTGAGTATCTGCCATCAGGGAGTTTACAGTCTTATGATTCTGTTACTGCTAGATCCCAGTTTCTAGAAGAGTGCCACCTGGCAAACAGTAGGTGTTCAATAAACAGTGTCAAATGAAAAAATGATTGAATTAATAAACAGTTTTCTATATATAAACCTCATTTTTCTGTAGACCATAAACAGGTCACAGGAAGCAGTTACAGAATTGCAGGCTATTAGAAGACAAATGGACCTTTGTGATCATCCAGTGCAGTGGGTTAGGCCCCCAGGACCTGACCATCCACTTTTTCTTTAATCTCGTCTCTTTGTCCTCGTAATACTTTTCACAATTTGCAGTTATTTCTACAATTTGTCAGCCAATTTTATACCCTGCTTCTCTAACAGTAGAAATGGAGCCTAAGGGCAGGGACCATCACTGTATCTCACAAAGCACCTGGCATGGAGGGGGCTCAGGACAGATGTGTCAAATGAGTGTCACAGGCATGAAAACAGTAATTATTGATAACAGTAATTATTGATCAAATGACTAACTGATTGAGGCGGCTTTCCAAAACAAATCTAATATTTACCAAATACCTATCATGTTTCAGCTACTCTCCAAGGAAAAGGTGGGTCAAACTTGGCCTTCAGGTTGGATCCATTTGGCCTGGTGTGGTTATTTTCACACAGACCCAGCAGGTCTGGGGTGGGGTCTGACCCACCACACTAGATAATCACAGAGATTGAATTTGACCTACTTTTAGGAGGTAGGCATCTGTTGATGGTCTTAGTTTATATTTCCTGCCTGCCTACCCTGTCAGGCATTTGAGTTTCCAACTGTGATCCCAGGATTTCTCTAACATTAATTTATTTATTCTTTACAACAATCCTATGCAGTATGCATTCCCATCTACACTTTGTAAATAAAAAAACTGAGGCTTGGAAACGATGGGCAACCTGGACAAGGTCACAAGATCATAAGTCAGGGAACAGGATTCAACTCAGGGCTAACTCTTCTCCCCACCTCCACCCCTCTACTCTACCTTCTTGTCAGCCACTAGGTTTCTCTAGACATCATGGGAATGACAGGATCATCTCATCTTAGTTGAAGTGTGTGTTTTACAAGGGTGAGGTTTCTACAAAAAGGAGTCTCCTCTTGCATTCAATACAATCAATCCAAATGTTACCCAGGGTCTCCTAGATGGTTCTTTCCCAGGACTCAGACCGCCCCACCCCCCTATATCAGAAGAACATGATAATCTGAAAGCTAAGTGGAAGGAACAGTCAACTATGTCAAACATTTTTGGAAGGTCAAGGTGAGAACTAAGAATCGACCATTTGATTTAGCAATACAGATTTCATTTGTGACTTTGACAAGAGCCCTTCTGATGGAGTAAAGATAACAAAAGCATTATTAGAGTGTTGAAGAGAGAACTAAAGATAATAAATTATGCACAATGAGGATAGATAGCACTTTCAAAGAGTTGTTCTATGAAGGAGAACAGAGAAAAGGGGTGGAAGCTGGAGAGGGAAATTGAGTCAAAAGAATTTGTTTTGTTTTATTTTGAGATGGGAGAAATAACGTATTTATAATGATGAAAATATTCTTGTATGAAATGGGAAGGACCATGAATGTACTTAGGGAAGGGGAGAGATGAAGGAGTGATATTCTTGAAAAGCCAAGAGGGGATAGAGTCTAGCAGACAAATGGAGAGGTCGATCTCAGCTAAAACCACAGAACCTTAAATAAGTTGGAAGATAGATTATATGGCAAAGAAGCAGGTACCTATGGTGGTGAAAGTGGATGGATGTTCTCTTCTGATTACTTCTTTTCCATATTGAAACAGTAGTCAATATCATTGAGAGAGAGAATAAGGATAGAGATGTTGGAGGTTTAATGAGTAAAGACAAAGAATGAAATAATCATCTATGAAAGTGGAAGTGAAAGAAATGGAATAAAATTACCAGGGAGCATAAATGTGTACTTGAGATTAGAAGGCATGAATTAAAGTGAGACAAGTCAGCATAGTTATGTTGCTCTTCAGTCAAGTTCTTATGCTAAGGTGCAGATATGGATCATTCCTGGACCGGGACATAACCAGGACTGAGGTTTTGCCAGAAGAGCATTGTAAAGGAATGCAGAGGTAAGGGGTCTTGGGAATACATGCTAAGGAACAATGATAACAAAAGGAGGTCATGCAGTTTAAGCTAAGCAGCAAGGAGTATGAAGACAGAATAGGGACAGTGAAAAGGTAGTGGGATCAATGGAATGGGTCCCAGAGGGTTGGCAGTCAGAGCTACAGAAAGTGAGCGTGGACACCTGATTGGGCAGTGGCTGCTCTAGTTGACAAAGACTAGGCTGAGGATGACCATGAGAGTGAGTAGCTGAGAGGTCTGGCACCCAAGAAATAGTTGTCCAATGTTGAATGCAAGTGAAATAACTGGAGATGATCTGATTCAAGGCCTGAGAGGTCAGAATAATGGAAAGATTATTTATGAAAATAGTTATGAAAATTACCAAGAATTATGATGGGAAGATTATTGAAAGTGATAGCGAGCTAGGAGCTAAAATTTTCAGGGATCAGTAAATGACTGCCACAAGGAAGGGGGAGAGGATGGGAGAAACTAAAACCATGAGATTCAGAGCTCTAGGGATTTGGGGGAGGACAGAAGGAGAATAATCTGGAAATGGCAGTGAGGATCAAGAAAAACATCTACCCTACCTCCTGGCCCAGTAATATAAGAGGTGTGAGGGGAAAACAAACAAACCAAAAAACAGGCATCGGCCATTAACCCTCTCTGGAATTAAGACAAACGGATATTTGGCTAAACAGTTATCAATAACAGGATTCAACAAACTTTCTAGGTAAAGGGCCAGATAGTAAGTAAGTATTTTCTGCTTTGTGGACCATAGAGTCTTTGTTGCAACTACTCTGCTCTGCCATTGTAGCTCAAAAACAGCTGTAGACAGTATGTAAATGAAGGAGTATAACTGCATTCCAATAAAATCTTATTTACAAAAACAGGTAGCAGACCAGATTAGATCTGCCAGTAGAAATCTGCTAACCCCTGATCAATACTGATGAAAAAGCCCAACCAGAAGGTCTAATGAACAAAAACAGGACCAAAGATTTAAAAGGATTTAAATTTAGGATTCTGGTTGCAAGCAGAGCAGCCATGTATAGTTATGAAGGCTGTACATTGCACAACCCCAGGGGGCACTACTCACTCACCTTCAATGACAATAACTACCCTGGAAGCTGTGCAGGGCATAATCTGGATGGCCACAAATGACAATCCTAGATGTGAAAATAGTAACTGCAAGGATTTAATACCCATTGCCATCCATTTTGCTATAATGCAATGGTTGGGAGGATATCCCTGCTTGAGAGAATATCCCTGCTGTTTCTAAAAAAGCAATAACATATGCACTTAGAGATACATAAATATTATCAAATATATTATATTATCTCATAGCAACCCGGTAAGTGTAAGGCACATATTTTCCTCATTTCACTTTAAGGTCCAGAAAGGCTAAGCAACTTGTCCAAGTAGCCAGCTACTAAATATCTAAACTGAAGTTTGCCTGACTTCCAAGTCTGTATTCCTTCTACTCCCCTCTCTTTTCATATTAGTTATAAGGTTCTTTAATGATGACCTAGTAAAATATGTATGAAGAAAATTTCTTCTGGAAACCTAATTAAAAATAATTACAGACCTCAAAAGACACTAAAAATATGGCAGGCGTACCAATAAGGAAGACAGTTCTTATTATATCAATGTCTTTATGGATTTGGATTCTGTTCAGAAAAGCTCAGACTCAAAAGGTAATTGCTGGCAGCATGCAAAATCCATCAACCCCTAATTAACATATGACAATTATTCTAATTGCCTCAGACAATATTTCTATGTTTCTAATTGTAGAACAATTTGCCAATCACATCATTAATTGGCAATTCGTATTTTAAACATGTAAAAGACAACGGGTCTTTATTTCCTTTGAGGGAACTGAACGCAGTAACTGAATTTTTATTACATGGTTTCTTCTTTTCTTTGACCATAGGACCCCCTTCAGATGGTTCTGGTTGCAGTTTCTTCTGACCAAAGTGTATTTTCTCTAGGTAATTTAATCTTACTTTAGCACTTTAATACATTTTCTTAACGATTCATTTAGACCAGATCCTCATTTCTCTCTAGACACCCTGAGCAGGACTCCTGTTGACTTCAAAGGGAAAATACTGGGTACAGGGAAAACTAGGAATCTGGTTCCTGGTTCAGAAATCCTCCACACACTATAAAAACTCACTGGTGTCTTCCTGTGTGTTAAGGGCCAATTAATATATGTGAGTGAAGCCTTTGTACAAAACCACTCTCACAACTCATGAACTTGCTGGAAAGCCCGGCAGTCGATGGAAAAAAAAGTTTAGTGGACCCAGTTCTCACACAGTCCCTCATTTGCTCATAGGGAGGGAGTGAGAAGAGTGAGAATTGGCTTCAAAAGGTACAAAAGCAGTAAAGACAACTACTGACTCCTCTCTTCTCTCTCTCTCTCTCTCTCTCTCTCTCTCTCTCTCTCTCTCTCTCTCTTCCTTTAACATGCATTTATAGCCCACCATGGGCCAAACAAAGGGGTAAGTATCAAAGATTAAAAAAGAATTGCATCATCAAGTACCAAGCAACCACCCCAACTTTAAGGGGCATTTTCTTCTAGAATGTTTGGGAAAGAGGTGGTGTGCCTGAACTCTGTGCTAAGACAGCCTGACACTGCTTCCCCATGTTGCAGAATCTCCCCTCTGGGCTGCTGTCTGTCACCTGGAGCTCCAGACTTCAGCCCCCATAGAGCCCTATGGCTTCTCTAGGTGGGCTTTGATGGAGGGGAGCAGGATGCGCACAGTGCCTTTACCTCGCCCCTTATTGCCCACACTGAAACCATGACCACCACCATCACCATCACCATCTCATAAAGCTGTACTAAGCTGTGATGGAAACTTGAGGACAAAACTTTCAATAATGTCAGACTCTACATAACTGTTTATGTGACTGTTCCCCATAGATCAGGAGGAAGCACAGAAACAAAGACTTTGACAGGAGTTTCTAGCCTGGCCTTCTTTGCCAGACCCTCTTCCTAAACCACTTCCTCTCCAAACACCTGTTTGGTCTTGACCTTGCACAGTGGAGCTCAACTCTGGCTGCATAGTTCCTGGGGAGCTCCACCTGGACCAAGAAATTCAGAACCTCTCCAATGAGCCTGTCCCTCACCGATAATTTTTCTCTCTCCAGGTGATTTTAATGTGTAGCTAAGGGTGATACCACTGCCTTGGGGTGGATCCTGTCCCTCAACCAGACCAGAGGACTAACTGGAGGTGGGGATGCGGGTCTCAAAGCTTGAATTATTCAGTCTCCACCAGAATTTACAAACTGGAGGCCCACCCACAGGCTAGATGCAGCCAGCAGATTTGTTTTGCTTGGCCCACATAGGGTTTAAAAAAAATTAAATTACTTACCAACATTTATTAATGGGAATATATTACATAAAAATTTGGATATCTGGCTTTTTTTGGAAAGTAGGAATATCTGGTCATTCCTCGTCTACATTCCTGTGTGACCACAATTGGCTGGAGAGAAGGAGTAGCTAGTCCTTTAGGTGCAGTATGTGCTCTCTGCTTCCCCACAGTCCTCACCTCTCTCTCTGGCCTCACATCAGTCCTACCTCACTCTCTTACCCCTGCGGTTCTGACTAAAGGGGTGGTGTGGTGGGGGAGGCAGACTGGATGGGGGAGGAAGCCCTGTCTCCCTTGGTAGTATCTCCCCATGAAATGCAATACAAGGATTACAACAGTCATCCACAGGACAAGGGGGGAAATAAACACACAGATTCCTGGATTCATAGAGAAGTAGAGAGAACTCTTTTCCCAGATACAGCTTAATCTGCACAGACTCACGCTTACAATGGGAAAGTACTTATCTTGAGAGTGGCGTAAGTTTAGGCCACCCCAACCCCATCCTCACCTCCACCTCATTTCTTGTTCAACCTCAGGCTCAGCTTGCATAAAAAAACAAAAACAAAATTCCACCCCCAGACTCTCTACTCTATCAAAAATATGTAGTTACTTACTATTTATTGATGCCTTAGGCCAGGTCACCTTGCCAGGCCAGATGGCCCCACACCTGTCTTCCTGGGGCATATTTCTCAATGTGTGGCTCATACACCTTGTGACGGATTCCTGTGCCCCACCCTAGACTTACTGAATCCAGATCTCTGGGGGTGGGGCTAGGTATCCACATTTGCCAAGTGACATTTTTGTTCAATAATAATAGCAGCAACTAATCACGGCACTGAGTACGATTTATGGATATTATACTTCATTTAATCTTCATAGAAATCTTTCGATTGGGTAGTAGTAGCCTTATTTGCAAATGAGGAGACTGCAGCACAGGGAAGTTAAGTAACCTGCTTAAGGTCACATAGTAAGTAGCAGAGCTGGAATTCTGATCAATTGTTCTGGTTTACCAAAAGGGAGGCATGAGGAAGACTCGTATGCTCCCAGGACAAGGCAGTCAAGGAGGATGAGGTAGAATTTTGTCCATTACAATGATAAGACATTGGCCTTGCTTTTAGTAACTTCAACTGTTTAAGGTAGGTACTAGACAAAAGAGTATTACCCATAACATCTGGTAGTATATGACTAGATGATATCCTGTGTCAATAGGCTATGGTCTCTGCTTGTCTCTCAGAAATCATCTTTCCCCATTTTTCCAGCCTCCCTGCCCTCATTTAGGTCTTTGTATTGTGACTTAGCATGTGTTGTTCCCTCTGTCTGAATGTTCTTCTTAGACCAGGGGTCAGCACACTTTCTCTTTAATAGGCTAGAAAATAAAATACACATTTTAGGCTTTGCACAACTACTCATCTCTGTCACTACCGCATGAAAGTAGCAGTAGGCAGTGTGAAAGTGAGTGGGCTTTGTTACAATACACCTTGATGGACCCTGAAATTTGAATTTCATATTGTTTTCATGGGCCACAAAATGTTTTCTACTTTTGTTTTCAACCATTTAAAAATGTAAGATCCACTCTTAGCAGGCAGGCCAAACAAACTGATGTCAAGTGGAACTGGCGATGGGCCACCGCCTGCCACCCTCTCCCTTAGATCTCAGGGGAGCACTTTCATGTGCCCTGAACTAGCTCAACTCTCAGCTTCCCAGAGGCCTTTCCTGACTCCTCTAGATGAAGTCGCTCCCTCCCTCCTCCTGTTTCTCTCCCATCACCTTTTAAAATTACTCAATAATGCTTATTATTATTTTAAGGTATCCTGTTCATCTATTAGTTTATTTGCATGTCTTCTTTGGCCAGAATAAAAGTTCCACCAGAGCAGGGAGCTTGTCTGTGTTGTTCTTTCCTGTTTCTTCAGAGCCTAAACAATAAATGTCACATCGTAGCGTGAATACTTGGGTAAATGACTACAGACAAAACTCTTCAGTAATACAACTCACATTTTCTTGTACAGATGGGTCTCTTTCAAGCCTTTCATTCATTCAGGGGCTACAGAGATAAAGTATTACCGGGTCCTGCCCACAAAAATTTTAAATCATAGGCAAAAAACAAAACAAAAGAAAACAACAACTTGATATCTCTTGTCTAGAATAAAATAGAATTTCCTAAATACCAAGGACTTGAATGAAATATGAATTAGGATGATTACAATTGAATAATGTGCAGAATTCTTGGGGCTAGACATACTTACTATTCAGATATCAAAAAATTCATTGGGCTAAACTAAGGGTTTCTACATTTCCTTATGAAAACTTAAATACCCAGAGCTCATTATGTTCTCTTATGTAAATAAATAGGACATTAAAGCAGCTCTTAAATGCTGTACCAGGACTGGGTGCGAAGAAAACTGACTCCTAACAAATGCACTAGCATATACATGAAAGAACAAGCTCGAGCTGTTAAAACATTGGTGAGCAGTGGCCACAGGCACTACAATCACAGAAGGTACTCCCCGAGGCTCTCAAGGTCAGCCAAGTGGCAGGGTGGGGCGGTGGGGGGAGGTAGGGAGGAGAACACTGTGACAGTCATCTACTTGATGGAAGTTTTCCTTAAGCTACATTGCAGAGAGCAGCATCATTCCCTTTTGTTCCCACTGAGGACTTTGACAGAGGGTTTGTCCCCTTGCAGACTGAAGGTTGAATGAGAATGGCTCTCAGTCTTTCGGGGTGTGTGGCTCTACAAACACTAAACACCCGATTGATTCCCTGAATGGTCACCAGGTCCCAGGTGGTGTGAGTCCCATGTGGACTTTACTACACTGAATTCTCAGGCTGAGGAGTTTTGTGAAGAAAAATGATAGCTATGATTCTATCCAAGAGGGCTGAATCCTGAGGCAGAGTGATGGATGCTGTGTCCTATGTCTATTTCAAACAGCAAAGTCCCAAAGGATCCTGTGAGCATTAGGGAAAAAGTAGCAATGCCTAAATGCAAGATCCAAAGTTAGAATCTGATAGAGAGCCCTGCTTTCCTCAAAGCATTAACTAAGTTTCATTCATCACGTTAATTGTAAGTCATTTAAATGATTCAAAGATCATTTTCTTGTTTCTCAGCACCTGGAGCTTTAATAGAGCTTCTATTGAGTACTTCCTACATACAAAACAATGGGCTGATGGACGAGGGGAGTGGGCCAGAGTGGAATACAAAGATGAAGACAAAAGAGTTCTACTGTGCTGGAGTTCCCAATTGAGCAAAAGGATGTATGTGTTGGACAAGGTATTTAGATTTTTAGATACTTGGGATTGAGAATTTTAAAAATTTAAGTTCCATTATCACTGGTTACCAATGACTATTACTGAGTGTGTAATTTGGGTCTTACCTTATTTACTTATAACAGGCAACCAATAAAATAGTTTCTATTTTTGCCCCACTTATAGATGAGGCAAACAAGGATTAGAGATGTTAAAGAAATATATGCTATTTCATACAGTTGGTAAAAATGACTAAACTGGGGATTAAATCGGGTCTCTCTAAAGTCCAAATACCTAACCACTAACCCTCTCTTATAGTGCCGTCTTCGGTTAGCCTACCCCTTCGGAACAAGAAGAAGGTCTGTACTCACTGTGATTAGAAGGGTCCTCCTTGAAGCATCTTCTTCCTTAACTCTACCACACAGCCTTTACTTTTAACTTTTTCGCATTGCCCGTCTTTTATTTAAAAATTTTAATTAGTTTCAAGTATACAGTACATTGGTTAGACATCTATAGAGTTAGTAAAATGATCCCCCCAATTGCACCCTCCCTTCCCTGACCCTCCATCTATTAATGCTAATTGCATTCCTTATGCCATGCTTCCCATCCCTGTGACCATCCATCAGCTTCTAATTTGTACTTCTTTAACACTTCACCCCATTCTCCCAGGCCCCCAACCCACCCCCAAATTGTCCACTATATTTGTGAGTCTGTTTTTGATTAGTTTGTTCTTTTTATTCCTTAAATTCCACATGTAAGTGAAATCGTATAGTGTTTATCTTTCTCTGTCTGACTTAAATACCTTCTAGTTTCATCGAAGCAATATCTTTTTCCATCCCCTTCCTTTTCATATGTAGGGGTCTTGTTTTTTTATCCTTTTAGCCATTCCATCTCTTGGTTGTAGCACTTAATTATTTTCCACTTAAGGTACTTACTGATAGGAATGTAGTTGTTACCATTCTTTATTCCTGTTTTTGATACATGTTTTTTTTTTTTTCTTTTTAAAGAAGTCCTTCCAACATTTCCTGTAATTCTGGCTTGGTGGTGATAAATTTAGTTTATTTTGTCTAGGAAGCTCTTTATCTGTCCTTCAACTCTAAATGATAGCTTTGCTGGACAAATTATTCTTGGTTGTAGATCCTGGGTCTTCATCTGTGGAATATTTTTTGCCAAGCCTTTCTGTCTTGCATAGTCTCTCTTGAGAAATCAGCTGCTAGTCGTGTGGGTGTTCCCTTATATGTAATTATTTGCTTTTCTCTTGCTGCTTTAAAATTTAACCTTTGGCATTTTAATTATGATGTGTCTTGGTGTGAGCCTCTTTGGATCTCTGATTTTTGAAACTCTCTGAGCTTCCTGGGGTTTTATGTCCATTTCCTTCACCAGGTTAGGGAAGTTTTCCATCATTATTTCTTCAAACAGCTGTTTAACATCTTGATTTTCTTCACTTACGCTGATCAGATGACTATTTGGAGCCTTAATAGTGTCCCGCATCCTCTTTAAATTATTTTTATAGTCTTGGCCTCTTTTTTCTTGCCATTCTGTTTGAGTGTCCTTATTGGCTTTTCCTTCCTCGAGATAGGGCATGTGATCCTCTTCTTTATTCACTTTGTTTATACCATTTAATATACTTCTCATCTCAGATAATGTGTTCTCCATTTCAGACTGGTTCCCTCTTATAATCTCTGCCTCCATTTTTATCTCTTTGTTGAGTTCTCTACATTTCCCAAAAGTTTCTTGAGCATCTTTATAACTAGTGTTTTGAACTCTGCATCTGTTAGATTACTTGACTCCATTATATCTGGATCTCTGTTCTGTTCAGTCATATGGTTTTTGCTACTTGTCTTCTCATTTTGGCTGCCTTTCCATGTCTGTTTCTATGTAGAAAGCAAAGCTCCTAAGTCTCCAAGTCTTATTAGTGCGGATTTATGAAGTAGGTGTCCAGTGGCACAGTCCGGAAAGGGGTTCAGCTGCAGGCCAAATTCAACCCAAGCCTCTACCCCTCCAGGGCCACCTGTCAAGATTCAGCAAGCAACCCACAGATGCTGTGCTTATAGTTGCCTCAAAAGGCTACACCAGAAACCAAGGCCAGCTGCATCCAGTGTGAGTCTAGGTGCTACTCAGCAGGGCGCTCCTCGCTCACTGAGGATATGCCTGGATGTGGCTTGGATGGGACCGTGAGTTGGGAGAGGCGGGTTTCAGGGAATCCTCTGGGTGGAGCAACCTCTGTTATCCAGTTTGATGACGTCACAGCTATGGCCGTGCTGTGTCCGCACACTGGTAGTGGGGAGGGCTCAACAGGAACAATGGATACCACTGGCACTTCTGTACAGATGAGTCTCTCCTTGACCCTCACTCCAACAATATCTCTCTGTAAGTCCCTCGTGCCCCCTGCATGCAGCCGAATGGGCACTGGTGCTCAGAGCACGTACATCCGTCACCGCAAAACACTCCTGGTCGCGGCCCCTTGAAGAGGCTTCTGCTGCTGCCGCAGCCTCCGTCTCACTCAGCTGCTCAGGACCGAGTCGTCCCGCATCCTTGCCCATCCTAACTTCTGCCATTGCAGAATGCTTTCTTGGATTTCTCCCTAGTTGTATGGCTTAGTCACTAGATCCCAGGCGATTTTTCCCTGTTTCCGTCACAACTTTTATTTGGTCGCCAAAGAGATGAACAGAGCCTCTAGCACCTATGCTATTTTTTTCCTCCACCCTTTCAGCCTTACTTTTGAGACCTGTGATTTTACCATTAGAGATTCATTCCTTTGGGGGAAATCTAGATCTCTTGGTAAATTGTAAATGCCCCTCAGAGGAATAATGCATTATGCCTTTATCCTTCATAAACTTCTCAGTGTCGTATTGATAAAGTGAAGCATAGAAAGACTATTCTAGGAGGTGGGCAAAGTTTAGAGCGTGCCCTTCAGAGGAGTCCCTCATGGAGCTTGCAGTTTAGGGTTCCTGGTACACCTGGCTGTAGGAGAGGGGAAAGAAATGTTAACAAGTTGATAAGCCCTTCCCTTCTCCACTACTGGGCGCCAGGCCACCACCGATATGTGTTCTCCTCTTCTTCCAAGGCACTCTGCTATGCCACATTTCCCTGCCTCCCTTAGAATAGGTGTGGTCCCACTGACTTCAGGCCAACGAACATGAGTAGAAGTGAAATGAGCATAAGATAGAGAAGCCTGGTGACTAAATAAGTCATCACCTGAACACCTGCCCCCACCTCTCATAATAAACTGTGATATGAGCAAGGAATAAACTTAGTGTATAAAGCTACTAAACTTTGGGGCCTATTTATTTGTTATAGCAGATAACTTACCCTGCTACGTGCCCTACTCTCTCCTTACTGTTTCACCTCCTCTACTTGCTAACCCTTTGCTGCTATCTTCGCAAGTCATGTGGAAACACGTGGCCATTTATAACAAAGTAGACTGGGTTGGATAGTGTCCCCCCAAAATTCGTGTCCTTGTGCAAATCTCAGAATGTGATCTTATTAGAAACAGGGTCATTGAAGATGGAATTAAATTAAGGTGAGGTCATACTGGAGTATGGTGGGCCCTTAATCCAATGTGACACGTGTCCTTATAAGAAGAGACCTGACAGAAACACACAGGGAGAGCACCATGTGACAATGACAGAGATTGAAGTGATACATGTGTAAGCCAAGTTGCACCAAGGATTATCAGCAACACAGAAGTTAAGAGAAACCATCAGAGAGAGTATGGTCCTGCTGAAAACTCAATCTCAGGCTTCTAGCCTCCCAAACTGTGGGAGAACGTATTTGTTATTTTAGCCACCAAGTTTCTGGTCATTTGCTTTAGCAGCCCTAGGAAACTAATGCCCAAGGGAGTTAGCCACTATCACACGTTTGGTAGAGATTCCAAAGCTGTCAGGGAGTGGGAAAGCTTTGCAGTGAGAAAAGGAAGGCTACAGGTGTGCTCTGATTGAAGGCTATTGGTGTGAGGAAGCTGGAGTCAGTCTGACTAGAAGCCGGCATCTTATGTGATTGCACTGAGGCATTATTTGGCTTTCTTTGATTAGTTCTTAGCTGGGAGTAGGGGCAAGACATAGAGATGATGGCAATCGCTGACTGAGTCTTAGCTGTTCTGAGCCAGTGACTGCAGAGGATGTGGTTTGGCTTCCTGATCCAGTTGCTGCAGAGGCTGTGGTTTGGCTTTCCAGGGCAGTTGCTGCAGAAATTGTCAGAATGCTATTGACACGTGTGGTCTCACCACTGTCCATTTGTATATTCAGCCTCAGTCAAAACACTTTGGGGCCAGTGTCCTTTGGGAAGACATCACTGGTGCCCAGCAGTGCCCCCAAGCCATCTCTGCTGATGTCCATCATCCCTCTTGTCTCTTCTGAATCTTTCATAATTTTATGCCTTCTTCCTCCTCTCCTCTCTCTGTTCCCCTCTTCCTTCTTCTTTCCCTCTATCTCCTTCTCCTCTTCCTCCTCCTTTCTCTTTTTCTTCATGCCTTTGTGTTCTCTTTATTCCAAAGTGTGAGTTCCTTAGGGACAGTACTCTTATTAAGAAACCATAATAAAAAATAAAATGATGATAATAGCTAACACTTACTGAGTACTCGTGAGGTGGCAGAAATGTACATTACCCATTTAATCCTTTCAACAGCCTTATGAGTTAGATATTATTAGCTCTGGTTTGCAGATGAGGGAAAAAGCTCAGAACAATTAGGCAATTCACTAGAAAGTGGAACAGCCAGGATTTGTACCTAGGAGTGCATTCTTTTAAATCCATGCTTTCTTATTCATCACACTGCCTTCTAATAATTTTCTCTTTATAAAACTATAATTGCTTTATTATGATGATTATCTTATCACTATTATTAAATATATTTTTTATTGCTGAAGATTTCCAATGCTCTTCTTACAAAAAAGAAATGTAACTTTTTCATGCTACAAAATGGTTGAAATTGGAAGAGATGCTGCTAAATGCATTTTGGGAGGAAAATTGTATATTTAAAGAAGGGGTTTTAGTGTCTGAAACTGATACTATGTAACTTTGGAGCAGAGAGCTGATAAAGATCAATTTAATGGCAAGTACTTTAACTATTTGGTTATTACAGATTTAAATTTTGATTGAATCAGCAAAAAAACTATTAAGCAGCATTGAAAATCGATGTGAAATGGGTTTCTGTGTGACTTGCCTGCTCATGAGTTGGAGTTTGACAGAAAGCAGGTGTTTTATTGGAATCCAATTAGAAAGATTGGTTCAACACAACCCCAAATTGATTACTCGTAATTCCATTATAAATACTGTAGCATCATGTCCATAGCCTGCCTTCTAAAGAACGTGGTCATCTATTTATATATATTTTCAAAAAATTTTAGTTGGCTTTAAAAAATTCTAGGCCCCCTCCAACCTTTTTTTCACTCTAGAGAATGTAAAATTAGATGTGGTTACCTTTGGCAAGAAGAATCTGCTAAACACATTTATTCATTAATACAACAAAAATTATTGAATTCCTGTTATGGGTGAAGCACTGTGCTAGGCACCATGAGAGCTGCTAAATTAATCATGTTCCAGCACTCACAGTCTTGGAGAAAGATCAGGCATGTATCAAAGTGCCTAGATAATTAATTGTGTTATTTAAAAGATGTCAAATTCTTTGATATTCTTCCTATAGAACAATGAGGGTCCATGTCTTCCCTTAAATCTGGTGTGTGACTGCTCTGGGCAATCAAGTAAGGCAGAAGTGATGCTATGCCAGGTCCAGGCCTGCCTTTGAAGGGACTGGCAGCTTTCATTTCATATCGTAGCCCTAAGCTGCCATGTAAACATTCAACTACCCTGAGGCCTAAGCAAAGCATGTGGAGAAACTCTGTGGAGAGAAGGAGCAAGAGAAATACTCCAGTCAACTCAGCTGAGGCTCCAGAAATCATGGAACAAAGATATGCCATCCCTGCTGTGCCCTGACCAAATTTTTGACCTAGGGAATCATGAAATGTAAACTAAATTATAGCTTCTAGCCAGTAAGTTTAGCGTAGTCTGTCCTGTAGCAATAGATAACTAGAACATGCTGAGTGTTAATAAAAAGGCATAAATGAGAACCATGAGAAGTCAGAAAAAAAATTGATTTCTAGCCTTAATGATGGTAGGAGGAAACAAGGAAGGTTTCAAGGAAATTATGACATTTGAGTTGAGTTTGGAAATCTTTAGGATTAAGAAATTCAGAGGTGGGGAGAGGAAGACAGTGCAAGAAAATAAAGTGGGTAAAGGTGCAGAGGTGAGAAAGTGTCTCATGCATGTCAGGTAGATTGAGGGCTTTATTTTGGCAGAAGAAAATGTGTTGCAAGAGAGAATTGTGGTGATATGAAGAAAAGAAAGCCTGAAACCAAATACCATCTCACCAAAGGCCTTGAATGCCAGGGTGAGGGTTTAGATTCAGCTAAGTGAACAAGGAGAAGCCATCCATTATTTTGAACAGAAGAGCGATATGATTAACCCTGTGCCTTGAAGGAAATTAATCCAGTGGGATTTAAAGTAGGAATAAATGTGAGGAAGGAGGCCAGTGATTAAGGTGGAGCAATTGGAAAGCTGGAAGTTCTCCCTGACATCTCCCTGGGGTAGAAGAACTGGACTGGCAGGTAGAATAATGGCCCCTAGCACGTCCTTGTCCTAATCCCTAGAATATGTTACTTCATGTGGCAAAAGGGACTTTGCGGATTCCATTGACAAAGTACTTTGAGATGGAAAGATTATCCTGTTATCCAGATGGATCCAACTTAATTTTCTGTACCCTTAAAATGGAGAAATGTTCTCAGTTATGGTCAGAGAGAGATGTGTCCTTAGAAATTGGGAAGGGCCCTCTCTCTGTTCATGGTCAGCAAAAAATCTGGAACCTCAGTCCTAAAACTGAAGAACTGAATTTTGCCAACAACCCGAAAGATCAAGAAAATGGAATGTCCCCCAGAACCTTCAGAAAAGAATGCAGCCCTGCTGATATCATGGTTTTAACCTGGTGAGACTCACAACAGACCTCTGATCTCTAGAACTCTAATTTGTGTAATTTAAGCAGCTAAACTTGTGGCAATCTATTATGGCAAAGGTTGAAGATGAGTACAGATCTCAAAGATTTATTGAGCAACACTACTTAGAAACCAAGGGTTGACAGGTGTCTCCAGAGCTTCATCTTCCTTTGGGCCCTGGTTCTATTTTGATGCTACATGGAAACATTGACCCTTTGTCTGATATGGTCTCTACCCACCTGGGTGACCTTGATCAAATTCCTTAACCTCTCTAAGCTTTAGTTTCCTCATCTGTCAAATGAAGGGATTGAGCAAGAACAGCAGCTCTAAACTTTATTGTCTTTTTTCACTATGATCTGCTTTGTAGAGAATGTTCCCATCTACCAAGAAAGTATTCATGGGCATAATCTAGGATTGGGGAAATTGCCAATGTTCCAGCAATAGCATTCTTTCCTCTCTCCAACAAGAAATTATCTCAGAATATAAGTAATATTTTGACAGGGATACCCTTATCTTTCTTCCAATTTATTGAACTTAGATGCAAGGTTTGAAATTTTATGTGTATTTGTGTCCTAATGTTTTGCAAAGGAGACAAGAATTGCATTAACATAATGCATGATGAGAAATATATCACATATTATAAATATCATCAGTGAATTATTACTATTAGTGTCTCTATACTCATAGTAGTGGCAATGCTAAACTAGATGTTGGTAACATTCTTCCTAGTACTGAAATCAACTAGTTTTAGGATTTGAAAAATGGCCTGATTTAGTTGAGAGTGAACCACTTGAAGCTGAAAAGGTGGAAAGACAGTGAGGGGAAAAAGTTTTCTAAACCTTTAATAAAAAATCAGTCTCTCCTGTGACCCTATCTGCCAACCAAACAAGCTGAACAAACTCTTAATATAATTTATCATTATACTTGTAATTATTTCATTAGGAAATGACTATAAAATTCGATCCTAACTTTGTGGAGGGAGTAAGGGTTAAGGATCTCCTAAAAATTCTCAATGCACTTCCTTTTGAATAAGAAAAAGCAGAAAAAGGGTAACAAGGAAACTAATCAATATCGACAACAGGCCTGCCTGAGTTGCCGTCTATTTAGTGATCCAGGAGTGGTTTGATTTTGAACAGCTGTGCCGGGAATAATTCTAAATCTGAATCTTTCAATATTTTTAAGGCAGTTTAATTTGAGCTGGGATTCTGACACAAATCACATGAATTCCTAGAAAATTGTGGTTGGGGAGAAGCCCTTACTCAGAGGCAATGTAATACATGGTTAAGCTCTTGGGTCCTGGGGTCAGACACCTTGTGGATATATCCCAGTTCTGCCACTTGCTATGAGCCTGACTTTAGGCAAGTTACTTACCTCTCTCACTGTAGTAGTCCTCACCTGTAAAATGAGGAGAACCATGGCATCTTCT
Organism: Eonycteris spelaea; assembly: GCA_003508835.1. NCBI lineage: Eukaryota > Metazoa > Chordata > Mammalia > Chiroptera > Pteropodidae > Eonycteris > Eonycteris spelaea. The sequence continues at coordinate 1,331,757 of PUFA01000307.1, read as the reverse complement.
ACATGTTCTGAGGGTTCAGATCTATGACTGATAAGGACTAAGGGTGCAGTGTCAGCTCTCCCTATTGTTAATAATACCACAGATACCTCAAAGAAAAGCCTGCCAATGGACTACATTATTTCTTGTCATGCATTATATTAATGAAATTCCTTGACTGCTTTGTAAAATATTAAAGCGTTTATACATAAAATTTCAAACCCTGTATCTATCCTCTTAAATACCTCTTTGGAATTCTCTATAGTTTAGCTTTCACATCATTTCCTTCTTTAAATTCTGATCTTTGGAATGTTTGAATTGAACCAGTCTTTTGAGGACAGGATTACACTAGAAATTCCTGGCCCAATTCTTGGAGCAGGAAATGTGTTAGTCCTAGGAACTCTGAGGTGTCCAAGTTAGAAGAACTTCTCTCTCATTTCACAATGACCTAAGGTAGAGACTAAAGAACAACACAGAAATACACCAGAGGAAGTGCTTTTGTTTTCATGCAAATAACACTCACAGTTCTACACTGATGATTAGGCCAGGAAATAATTAGAATAACACAAGGAGTCCCTGGTAGAAGTGACTCAAAGTGGTTGCCTTGCTCAAGTTAGCACCTGGCAAAACTTGAATTCTACAGAGGAGAAAGCCATTGGGATAGAGTCAAGGATGATGGGTTCTAACACTTACTTGGCACAAATATTTAAGTGACCTTGGGTGAACTCACTTTTCCTTTTGGAGCTTCATATTCTCCTCTGTAAAACAAAGAAGTTGGACTAGGTAAATCTATACTTCTCATTCTGGGACACACAAAATATCGGTGATGTATGATGTGTTCTAAGTAATTTCATTATGTCTTTACTATTTACTTGGAAAATATACTAAGCATATCAAACCCATGATTTCATGGATGTAATTGCTTAAAATAAGGCTAAAAATATTTAAGGTTAGGAGGCATGACCAAAATGATGATAACATTATGTATTAGACACTGGTCTGATTTCCTAAGGTGTATATACCAGCTGATGACCTTGACTGGTATGTAGTAATCATGTTCTTTCCTACATTTTATGGTGTTTTGACATCTCTGGGCCTTGTGGATCCAGAGAGCAACTGCCCTCCCAGGGTTAGCTAATTCCTAGAGATAATAAGAACTCTTTGAGAGCACAACTTGGATATGCAAACCAACCAGGCTTTCAGTCCAAACTCCTTGTTCTCCTCCTTTTATCAGTCTCTAACAGTCTGGAATGCTATCCCCTGCCCTAAATCACCCCAGGTCCAGGTACTGGACAACTAGAAACCACCCCTATACCTTAGAGCCCACTGAAACTATTCAAACTATCCAATACTATACCAGAGCAGCTTGCTGACCCTGACTTGCCCATTCCTTCAGGAGAAAACCATAATAAAATCTCTGGCCCATCTTTCCCTCACTTTCTGATGCCTGACTCACCCTGGTGCTTCCTCATATAACCCTGTGTGACACGGCATGCCCCTCAGCAACAAATTGTCTTTTCAGTGGCATTTGTCTCCTGATCTGTTGACCACTATAACAGAGTCAAATGCTCGGTTTTTCTGTCGTTCAAGCCTGTGCTGTTCCCATGGCCCTCAAGGCTAATAGCCCTTGCTTTGTCTTGCATACAGACGTGTTATTCATTAGAGAAATTCTGTAGGTGGCTTGAGTTTTAGAAAAATATCTCCTCCATTTTCTCTGTCTTTGACATAAAAGAAGCCTGAACTCTGTACTTTCTTAAGATGGATTTGAGGATTAGGTCTCCCATCTTCTTAGTTTGAGGCTTCTCAATCAATAACACTTTTCTTCTTCCAAATTCTGATGTTTTAAGTTGTGGCTTTTTGAAGTGGCGGGCATATGGACCTTGGACCAGTAACAGTTTGGTGAGCCAACCAGGAAGTAGTGCCCTGCTGGTGTTGCCCTCCATGAGTTTCAAATATCTGCCAAAGCTGTCTTGCCTTGGGGGTTCAGGAGGGACTTTCTCCAGCAGGTGCTAGCCACCTTTGGCACACGGCTTGTTTAGAATAAAGAAATGTCTCCGGATTTCAGTCTACCATCTGTTTTGTTTGTAGGATAAATTGCTCTGGTGTAGACAGCTAGGGATCCTTCCTCTCTACCTTCTGTCCCTGGGACATTTTGGAGGCCTCCATCTGAGAGTAGACAGGACTGTTGAACTGTTACCATTTTTTGTTGCGTCTTTCTGTGAGCTGATGGGCTTAATTTGGAAGTTGGGTTCAGTTGCCCAGTACATGCAACTGAGAACTCCCTTTTCCTCCATTTGGGCTTTTCCCTTGGGATAAGCTAATTTATTTTGTATTTCTTGGGGTACTCTGCTGGAGAGGGCAATAGTTCTAGGACTCGTACCTGATTTGTGGACCAGTTCATTTGCAACCATTCCTTTGGCTATTTGAATTTGAAATTTGTAACTTGCCTAGTGTATCTGAGGTTTGGTCACAAGAGTAGTCAATTTATTATCCTGCTTGATATCATTTGTGTGTTGATCTGAAACGATTTCTTCCTTTATTGGTTTGTAAGTGAAAAGTAAAATGGCATCTGAGGCTTCTTCTAACCATCCTGCTTCTTCATCTCCAGACATGAGGCAGCCTCTGTCCAGTGTCAGGCTCCATCCCAATGCCATCTCCTTCTAAAAAAAAATCTGCCACTTTAAATTCAGGTGATCTGAAGCCATTCTTTTCACTCTCTGAGCTTTCCAACTTTATTGTGCACATGAGCTTCTGTTGTTTGTGTTCATCATTAACTCCACTTTAAGGGATACCATTGAAGGAGAGGATCTCAGGCCTCCCAGAAACAATGCAATATATTCTTTGATTGATTATAAAGTAATTTTAAAATGGCTTTAAAGGAATTCTTACAGCATGCAAAGCTTTGGTCATCTGAGCAAAATACCTCTGTGTTTTGCCTGTACCTGGGGCATAAAAGCCAGTGTTTTAAAATGAGAGCTACGAGACTATATTTATCTTGTATGTATGCATGTCTATGTATGTATGTTCTGGATATGGCAATTCTACTGCTAAATGCTACTGCTAATTGGTAATATTAAATTGTAATATTTTAACAAGTGCTTATATGAGAATTCTCAAAAATATAACAGAAACTAACACAAATGCTTTTCAGAATCATGTGATCAGGGTGGTTTTGAGTTTGGTTTGGTTAAATAAGTTTATGTTATCCTCGTTGCAAAATTTGTCAGCAAGAAAAATAACTTGGTGTGATAAAATTTTCATTTGTTATCTAAACATAGTGGTTAAGAGCAAGTAAATGACATAAATGTAAGTAGGATAAAAGTTTCTTTTAGGTTTAAAATTGTTTTTTAATCTTTTGGTAATGTGGAACTTTAAAGTTTTGTTAGCCAAAATAATGATTGATATTCATTGAATATCTAAGTCATTACCAAATAAGGATCCTGAGAAAGAAGGTTTTATGTGTGGTCAAGCTTATTAAGATTAAAATAAAATAAAGGTAATCAAATAAGTGAATTTAAATATCAAAAGTAAGCTGGTACAAAATTAGAGTTAGGTTTTCCTCTCTCTGATTAAAAGGGCAAAGCTTCTTTGACTGTTAGCCTGCTACTGATATTATGAAAAAGTTCTCTTCCTAGAAAACAAAGATTATGTGTTTTATCAAAATAATTTTCTGTGTTTTATATTTTCTTAATCAAGTCGTTGGTCTTAAGAAAATGGAAGCTCTTCAATAGTAAGAATTAAGTTTTGCTAATAATTATGTAAAAAGACTGTGTTTGTGTTTGATATTTTCTATTGTCATTTTGGTAAATGAATAATTTATTTTTATTTTATAATGGTATATATATCTTTTTTGTCAAGTATGTTTGACAACCTTCCCAGGGTTCAAATTTTTTAAAAGGAGACTTTTTTTAAACCTAGAAATGGCTTTGAGTTATACAATGGGCGCCTGGAATCGTGAAAATTTGTTTTCTCTCTCCCTACAGAGATAATTTGTTTTTCTCTCTCCCTACAATATGGGCTTATATTGGTGTGCTAAAATTACATAGGAAGCTTTGTCAAAAAAGAAATAATAATTATATTGTATCTGTATACATATATTCTGTGAATAAATGAATGTTTTACAGATTATAATTTCCAAGAGTCTGCAATGTTGATATAATATTTTCATTTGGTATCTTAATATGTCATAGAGAAAAGCAAATTCCTTTGTCAGTTGCATTATAATCAGATCTATAACCATGTCATGTTATATTTTTTTGTCATTTACAGACTTTGTTTTACTCTGATGGGTTCAGAAAGGTGTATAGAAAGAACTCTGACTTATTTTAAAATATGGTTTCTGAGAGTAGATTTTCAGATCATACCTTTAAAGTGGATAAAGATTTATAAAACTCTAAGGAATAACTGGATTCATAAAATGCTGACAAATGATCAGGATAAATAAGAATTGATTATATGGGACCAAATAAACTAAGGATGATCATTATTTTTATAACTTTTAGTTTGAAATATTGCTGATTTTTTAAGCTTTTTGTTTTCTAGATATAAGGGAACTTGCTTTTCTTAGAGCAGTTTGATAAATTATACCTCTGTAAGCAGTATTGAAACATTTATATTTTTCTTCCTACCTGATCCCTCCAGAATTTGGAGACTTTGAATGAGTGAGTATTATTATTTTCAATGGCAATATGATTGTTTGCATAAATTCAATAAGAGTCTCTTCTCTTTATAGCAGGACACAATTAGAAACTTGTATTTCTTACCAAGGCTTTGATTGGAATGACATGTTTGAGAGAGACATACATAGACTCAGGTGTCACCAGAAAGCTTTAAGGAATTGAGACTGACTTTGGAAGTCAATAAAAGCCCCTTGGAAAAATAGCTTGGTACCTTGCTTACATAATTCATAGCAGTTTTTCCAGGTAAGAAATGAAAGTTGCTTCCTTGGGAGAAACAACAATAAAAAGAACTTCAAAACATTTTGGGAAGCCTCAGCACCTTGAAGAATTCACGCAAATCTGTAGGAATTGCAGGCAAAATCTGACGGCAAGGATGTGGCTTCTTAGCCTGGAGAGGCTAATTAAAGTTCAATCCAGAGATTCCTTCTGAAATTCCACCAAAGCAGATTTAAAAGAGCATATACAATCGACTGTTATTCTTATTGTACTTATCCAAATGATAAGGCCAAATTTATTGAAACTAGACATATACAATAAATTCGTCTCAATTAGCTATTGTTGATAAAAATGAGGGATTTTAGAGAGAGAAATTGTTTCAATAGAAACTACAATACACAGTCAAGGATATTAGATTCTAGTTCAGTGAATTGTCTTTAAAGTTTTATTTTTCACCTGTAAATTGGACTGAATCCTGAAGTTTTCTAGTGAAAATATTTGGCTACAACCCTCTGAACTAATGTGTTATTTTGCTCCCATCCTTTACCTTGGAATTATTGAGAACTAAAACTGTTTTGTTCTGAGCCTTGCAATTACAAACTTCAGCTAAACAACATAATATAAACTTCAGAAAATCATCAAAATGGTTCATGCTTAAATAATCTCAGTGAATGATGCTGTTAGCCATGCAGAGAATTTACCTGAGCACCCAATGACACAATAAGAGAGACATTCAAATTGTAGACCAGAAAAGTCTACCAGATTGTCACTGCCTACTTTCATTTTAGCAGAAGTGAAGCTTTGAGACTTACATCTAGAAATATTCTCCACTGACAGCCTTAGAGACTCAGAAACTGGTTTATAATTTGCTTTGATCATTCACCTTTGTATTTTTGTTGTTGTTTTCATAAATCTTATCAAATATTGATGTTACAGAATTTAATCCATATAGTCAGCTGTTTGGCCCATTCTACTGCTCAAGCTCTGACTCCAACATACCACCTTGAGTCCTTGGCATGTGGGTCCTTAGGCAATAGGATTGTTTTAGATAACTTGTTAGCTGAACAAGGAAGTATTTATACAGTGGCCAGCTCATCATGGTTCGGTTCCTGAGGTATGTAATAATGAAAGTTACTCTTTATCCTTTGTCAGGGCACAGGTGTCCTAACCTTCTGCTATCCCACCAATGCTGTGGTCTCTGCTTGGAAATTCAACATCTAGAATGACCCCTCTAAGGCTCAGGGACCAACTTTGGGAAAGGTGGGCATGTGAGATTTTAAGAGCCAGATAAGAGAGGCACATGGGCAGACAAATCTGACTTCATCTTAAAAGCTCATCCTCTCTCTTAATTGAACCTGGACCCGGTTGCACTATTTTCCTCAAAATTAAGAAATTTTTAAAAAGGGAGGAAGGAGCTAAATTTAACAGCAAATGCCTGGTTTTTCTGACTTCACTTTGTTCAAGCCTGTGTTGTTACCATGGCCCTCAGGCTAACAGCCCCTGCTTTGTCTTGCTCTAGACGTGATAATCATTAGAGGAAAACATTATAATTTTAGAAAAACATCCCTCCCATTTTCTCTTCTCTTGACCCAAAATAAGACTGAATTCTCTACTTTCTTAAAATGGATGTGAGGATTAGGTCTCCCGTCTGCTACTCATTTGGTGCCTTTCTCATCAATAACCTTTTCTTTCGTCTAACTCTGCTATTTTGAGTTTTGGCATTTCGAAGCATTGGGCACAGAGACTTTGGACAGGTAATCACCTTACCTGAATAAAAACAAAACTCTGGTACACTTGAAAATGTGGTAAAAGGATACCTTTGGTCTACTCTGACTACTTTTGAAGAACTTTTACCTCATCACTCTTCAGTCTGGCTCTTTCTTTGCCTTAAAAGTTGTTCTGTTATAAAAGTAGGTTAGTTGTCAGGGGCTGGGGTGGAGAGAGTGGAGAGTGAGGAGTGACTGTTAATGGGTACTGGCATTCTTTTGGGATGATGATGTTGTGGAATTAGATAGTGGCGATGGTTGCACAACTTTATAAATATACTAAAAACACCAGCTATATAATTTATAAAGAATTACTTTTATGATATGCGAATTATAGCTCAATTTTAAAAATTGCCCTTTTTGACCACTGTTCCTCTCCTTCAAACTCATATCTGCCCTTCAAGATTCCATTTAGATGCCTCCTCCTTCTCTAAAGCCTTTGCACCAACTGCCTCAGTTACTATGGTTCTCTTGGCTGTTTTAAATATTTGTTTATATGTGGGGGAGGGTACTAAGTAAAAAATACACTTTGGGAAACTCCTCTCTACTGTTTGTAGAACTTGCCATTTAACACCCTCCCTTTCTCCACCTCTCTCCCTTGCTCTGAGAAGTTCCTGCGCAAGTCCTAGTTTGACTTCAGCAAAACAGAATCTCAAATGTGTGATTTTCTTGTGTGATTTTCCCCACAGTTTTCCCTGGGGTGTCTAAATCAAAAAATGAGAGAAGGAACTCTCTGTTTTCCAGTTGGAGGCACTGCTTTTCAAAGGTTTGAGGATAGATGAGTTTGGCAGCCAGGTGAGGTCCAAGTTTTACCTTTCCTATTAATTTATACTGGAAAAGATGGCTTTTTCTGGTGAAGAGCTTTTAACTTTGGGAAGAGCCCTAATCCACAAATGCCCATATGAAGGGCCATACTTCGAGTTGAAGCACTTTAAGCAGACTCCTTAGAAAATTAACTGAGAGCTTTGATAGCTGGTTTTGCTAGCCTGTTAATTGGTTCCTGGGGAGGGGAAAACCAGCCCTCCTGCTTCTACTTATCTGCTCGTATCTTGTCTATGCTAATTGTTTGTTACCTTTTTCAGTGAAAGGGTTCTTCAGCCCCGCCTTAGGATAGAGCCTCCTAGAAACACTGACAAACTGTAATGGTACATCTAAGATAGTACAGGACTCTCCTTAGTCTCCTTTACTCAGATAAAGAAAGCCATGGCCAAACCATGGTCTCCCTGAAGAGCAACTGTTAAAATAAGGAAGGACTGTTTAGTAGTCAAATGGTGGTGGAGCTGAAGGAGATGAAGGAATAGGCTAAGGTGTTCACTCTTCTCTCCAAGCTAGGAAGATTCTGGTGACTTTCAAATTGTAATATGCACACAAATCACCTGGACACCTTGTTAAAACGCAGATTCTATTTCAGCAGATCTGGGAGGAGCCTGAGATTTTGCATTTCTAGCAAGCATCCTGGTGACGTTGATGCTGTTGGTCCAGGGACCATACTGAGTAGCAAGGAATATCTCTGATTTCCCAAGGATCTTGAAAACATAGATTCAAAAAATGTTTCTAAAAAATTGACACTTTGGGGGTCTTAGTGAAATATTAATGATAGGAATAATAATTATAATAACAATAATGACTGACATTTATGGAAGACTTAGAACATGCAGGGGCAGCCTGAACTAACTATAACTGTTACCATCTTATAAAAAGACCACCTGTGGTTTAGGGACACTAAAGAACTTGCCCAAGTTCTTACTGTTAGTTCATGTCAGAGCAGTAACTCAAACACCATCTGGCTCTATAGATGGGCTCTTAAACCTCACTGTCTCTCATTTTCCGTTGTGTTATTTTAGGTTCAATGGGGCCGAGCATGCAAAGTTTGACCTTTGCTTTCAAAATGGAGCATTTTCCTTGTGCTACAGAACTAAGCCAATGATACAAATTTATTCATGAAACTAGATGTAAGGTATATGCAGACAATGATAGCAAAATGGTTGCCCCAGTGACTTATTTTTTTATCCCAAAAAAAAAGCAGATACTAGATTAGAAGAGTGTTATCACTCTAATGAGGTTTATTCAAAATTGGTGAGGTGAGAAAAAAAGCACAATTTATTTTTTAAAAATCATAAACTTTATGAAAATTAGCAGTTTATACAATTCAAAAGGCACCATTAAGAAAGTGAAGAGATGAGCCACATACTAAATATTTGCAAACCACCTACTGATAAAAGGAGTTGTACCCTTGCAACTCAAAAATAACCTAATTAAATAATGGTCAAAATATTTGAATAGACATTTCACCAAAGAAGATACACTAGACCAATAAAATGCATGATAAGATGTTAATGTCATTAGGCATTAGTACAACCACTTCCCACTATCTAGAGTGGCTGTAATAAAAAAGACAGACAATAATAAATGTTGACAAGGATGTGGAGAAACTCCCATTCATTGCCCGTAAGTAGGTAAAGTGGCTCAATTACTTTGGAAAGTAGCATCCTTTAATATCCTTTTAAAATAAAATGTATACTTATTTACATATACTTGTGTTTGTTAGTTTCCTTTCTCTTTCTTCTTCTTCATAATATTTTATATAGGATAGGTAATGGTGATTAGTTTTGCAATTCATGCCAAAGTTTTCATGATATTGAAATGGGATCTAAAAGAATTAGAGGAATGGTTATAGTGCACAAATCCTGGACTTTGAGCGGGATACAAGAACTGAAGAGACTTTGGGTGACTTTTCTCTGGGAAAGTAAGTGAATATGTTCATGGCTCTATGGAATTTGGTTAAATAATGTTAGCTGGAAATACATTTTTTTTCAAAATGTAAGTATTGAAAAGCATGTCGGTCCACTAAAACAGTGAACTTTAGTAGACACTATTATTTGTTCAGCAGCTCACTCCCTTTCTAATTTTGGGAAATCACCTATGGTGTGTGGTCTATCTCCTACTGTGGAAGAAAGCTAGAGGGAGATGACAGATTTTCCCCCTTTCTTCCATCTGGATGGCAGGATGAGAGTATGTGAGCCAGGTGTAGCTACTTAGCTGCTCCTTCTGCCCAGGGCTTTGAATCTTTCTTTTTTTAAAAAATTTTTATTATTTATTATTATTTATGCCTACAGAAGCTGGTCTTCCTAGGTGGTCTCTCATCTAAGTACTAACCAGGCCTGACCCTGCTTAGCTTCCAAGATCAGACATCGGGCTTGTTCAGGGTGGCATGGCAGTAGACTATGGACTATGGCTCCACTGGGGTGTGAACCCAGGACCGTCTGCGTGTAAAGCAGATGTGCTAACCATTACACTATGGAATCACGCCCCAGGGCTTTGAATCTTGATTGAGCATCACAAGTGGAATGTTAAGTTCATTCACAGCTGCAGCCTGTTCAGGTCTTAGGGCCACTGGTGCTAATGCTGCTCCCTCCTCGTGGCTTGTTTTGCTCCAGCTCTCTATGGCTGCTCCATTACTTCTTTTAGGTCTCTGCTCAAATGCCACTTCCCTGATCAACTCATAAAATAGCTACCTCATTTGTCTGTCATTCTTAGTCTCTAACTATATTTTTCTATATGGCACACATCAACTCTACATTTATTTTCAAAAATTTTTTTTCTACTAAAATGTATTGCCCATGAGGATACAAACATTCCTCCTTCCTCCCCACATTATCTCCAGAGCTCAGAACAGTGCCCAGGCCAAGTAGGTGCTCAATACACTTTTGTTAAGTGAATAAGTAAATGAAAACTAGCCCAACACTTGGCAAGCCAACAAAAACTTAAGATGAACTGTTAGTATTAGTTCTATATCAGGCTGACTTGTGTAAGTGATATGAAGGTGAGTGTGTGGTTAGAGTTCACTCCCAGCAACAACTTGATTCCTATGTTAAGTTATGAAGTTATTTATGGATGAAGTTATTACATTATTATTTCATGAAGCGTGAAATTTTGGCCATGCAGACTAATTTAAAATGGCAGCTGCCTGCAGACCCCAACATAGTATCTGACAAAATCCACTCAAATACTTATAAAAACTAAGAAAAGGATAGAAACCAGCTCTGATAGGTACTCAAATGCAAATATCAGAGGAATTTTCACCAACTGTAACTTAAACAGTGCAGTATTAGGAAAACAGTTTGTGGTTCTCAGTGCAGGCTATTTCCTAAAAACAGTGCAGCCTATTTCCTAAAAAAAAAAAAAGGAGTAAAATACACTTTCTTTACAGTTAGTCGACAAAGGTTAAAAAAGCAAAAAACAAAATATACACTTAAGAGAAATTAAAGAATAAAGAATAGAAATAAAAGGATGAGTCAGATTTTTTCTTACAAATGCAAACAAAAAGAACACAGAGGTGGCACAATTTTTTTCTGACAATTTAGAATCTGAGACAAAAATAATTAACAGGATAAGAGAGGTAACTTAATACTGATAGAAGTTAGAATCCATAGCAAAGATAGAATAGTCGATACCTAAATGCATCATTTACCACAGATCCCCCCAAAAGGAGGAACAGATAGGAGGCAATCATGGGAGACTGAAAACTATTCTCCATATAATTTTACAAATCCTTTAGTCAAAAATATAAATAGATATATAGAGGAGAGAATTTGAACTGTAAAGTTAATAAGATTCAACATGTATATTTGTAAATAGAAACTATACTTTCCTGTGGGGCATCCATTAATGTTTAGAAAAATTGACTATGTATTAGCACACTGAGAAAATAACTTATCCAAATGAAGATATCTAGGTCAAATATCCTGAACATAGTGCAGTAAAATTAGAACTGAATAACACTACTGTAAGTTAAAAATAAATAAAAATACTTTCCCCAGAAATATTGGTGTAAAAGAGAAAAAAATAGTATACTTACTGACAATTTGGAAATTAATGAAAAAGAGAATATTTTTCAGGAAACCACCAAACTCAATATCTGAGCAAAATCATTGGCGTAAATGTTTTCACTATTAAATAAGAAAGAATAAAAATAAATGAAGTAAGTATGTGCAACATGAAAACTTACTAAAATGACAAAATATACACATTGAAAATAGAAGAAAAATAATAAACATTAGAGTAAAAATTAGTGGATTTGAGAAAGAATAACCTTGGAAATGATAACTAATTCTATGAACTTAAAAAATTAATAGAAAATCTCTGTAAATCTTCACCCAGAGAGAAAGAGAAAATACAATAAATGAAATTTCAAATAAAAAGAGCAAGGGAAAAACAGATGAACTTTTCCAATTAATACATTTGAGAATTTCAAAAAAAAAATGACTAGTTCTCTGAGAGACTATGAAACTACCAAATAATCATGGAAGAAAATTGAACTATCTATAATGAAATTATCTCTAAAGTAGGCCAAACAAATGAATTTTCAAACCTTTAAAAAATAGATAATTCCTAAGTTTAATACATAAACTTTTTCAAAGTAAGATACACTGGGGCTGCCATCACTAAATGTTATGGACTGGGGCAGAGGCGGGAGGGCAACTTAAACAACAGAAAATAATTTTCTCATGTTTCTGGAGGTTAGAAGGCTGAGATCAAGGTATCCGTAGGATTGGTTCCTCCTGAGGCCTTTCCCTGGCTTGCAGGTGACCACCTTGTTGCTGTCCCACTTGGCCTTTCCTCTGCACCCACACTCCTGGTGTCTCTTCCTTTTCTTACAAAGACACCAGTCCTATTGGATTAGGGCCACACCCTTATGACCTCCTTTAACCCAATTACCTCTCTAAAGGCCAGATCTTCAAATACAGTTACACTGGGGTTAGAGTTTTAACCTGTGAATTTTAGGGGGATACAGTTCAGTCCATAACAGATATAACTGTAGATGGCAAGAGAAATCTGAAATTTATAGTTATGTTTGGCAGAGTACGTACATAATAGTTATGTCATCAGTGGTAATAATACATATTATTTAAAATTTTTCAGTTGCTAAAGCTTGCTTATTATATTATATCTCCAATCAATCAAATGCTACCAGTCACTGAGGCCTTTTTATTAATAATACCCTATGTATTATGTGTTGTTATTATTAATGTCTAATAATACCCCAAGCCCTTGCTCTCTAATTCATTACCTAGCTTTATATTTCTTTTCAACACTTATCATCATCCACTATATTTATTTATTTCATTAGTTATTGCCTGTTTCCTCCACTAGGAAATGCTTTCTGAGAGCAGAGAGTACATCTATTTTGTGCACTGCTGTATCCTACCAAAGACTAATAACTGGTGCATAGTAGGTGATCAGTAAATTGTTATATGAAGGTGTGAGTTATCATGTGATCATCTCACTTAAACTAGAGTAAGTGTTGTTAATAGACAAAGGATCAGAAACTCTCATGGTCATGGAAAAGGACTTCTGATTTCCCATCTTACACTCTCTCAGTATCGCTTTCTTCATGACTCATCTTCTTAGATAGTTAGATAAATATGTATTAGGAAGGAAAAAGCTTCTCTAAGATATAATTCAAAAATTATATAACTTGTCCATTTAAAGTGTACATGTCAATGGTTTTTGGCATATTCACAGAGTTGAGCAATCATTACCACTGTCAAATTTCGAACAGTTTTATCACCTTGAAAAGAAACTTCACACCTTTAGGTGATACACCTTATTTCTTCTGCCATTCCAGTATGCCCCAGGAAACCATTAATTTATGTGAGATCCTTATAGATTTTTCCACTTAATGTTTTAAAATAAAGAATATGTAATTTTTAAAATTATTTGAAATGATTTCTAGATAGTTTATGTTTTTGTTATTATTTTGAATGGAATTTATTGTGCTAGAGCTAGTCACTTCTTATGGCTTTTGAGGACTTGATATATGGCTGGTCCTGTTTCTTTTTTATTTTGTTTAAAATAGCTCCTAGAACATTTAAAATTACATATATGATTCTTATTATATTTTTATTGGACAATGATGTTCTAGACAGGACAAATTTATCAAATAAGTTTAAAGGATTTATTCAACTTTGTATTTTGTGTGAAAAATAAAAGCTCTAGACAGAATTGAGAAGTGTTGCAAGGCTAAAATACACACCAGATATTGAAAGGTAGTACAAAAAAGAGAAAAGTGCAAGATATCCCATTCATAATTTTTAATATTGATTACATATAAAAATGATACTATATTTGGTCATATATCTAAATAAGATTTAAGGATAAAATATGTTTTAAAAATTAATGTCACCTTTTATTTTGTTTAAATTGGCTACTAGAACATTTAAAATTATATATGAAATAAAAACTGTAAGACCCTATTACAGGAAATTGAAGATGATATAAAGAAATGGAAAGATAGTCTGTGTTCTTGGTGGAAGAATCAACATAGTTAAGGCGATCTTATTAACTAAAACATTATACAGATTTAATGCAATCCCTGTCAAAATCTCACTGGCATTTATTAAAGAAATAGAACAAAAAGTTATCAGGTTTGTATAGAAGCACAAAAGACATAGAACAATCACAAAAGCCATCCTGAGAAAAAAGAACAAGGCTAAAGGCATCACTCTGCCCAACTCAAATTATACTACAAAGCGACAATAATCAAAATGACATGGTATTGGGAGAAAAGCAGACACACAAACCAATGGAACAGAATTGAGAGTCCAGAAGTAAACCCATGCTTATATGGCAAATAATTTTTAAGAACAGAGCCAAAAACATGCAGTGGAGAAAGGAAAGCTTCTTCAATAAATGGTGCTGGGTAAACTAAAAAGCCACTGCAATAGGATAAAATTAGATTGTTGTCTATCACCATATACCAACTCAAAATGGATTAAGGATCTCAATATGAGACCTGAAACAACAAATTGCATAGAGGAAAACATTGGAACTAAACTCATCGATCTTGGACTTGAAGAGGATTTTGTGAATTTGACCTCAATGGCAAGGGAAGTAAAAGCAAAAATAAATGAATGGGACTGCATCAAACTAAAAAGCATCTGCACAGCAAAAGCAACTATCAAGAAGGTAAAGAGACAACCATCCGAATGGGACAATATATTTGCAAGCAATGCCTCTGATGAGGTCCTAATATCCAAAATATACAAAGAATTCATACAACTCAATAACAACAAAATAAACAATCCAATCAAAAAATGGGCAGAGGACCTGAACAGACACTTCTCCCAAGAAATCACACAAAGGCCAGAAAATATATGAAAAGATGCTCAACATCACTAGTTATTAGGGAAATGCAAATCAAAACCATAATGAGATACCATCTCACACCTGTTAGAATAGCTATAATCAACAGGACAAGTAATAACTTGTCCTGTGGTGGGACTGCAAATTGGTACAGCCACTATGGAAAACAGTATGGAGGTTCCTCCAAAACACTAAGAATTAATCTACTATATGATCCAGCAATCCTTCTACTGGGTATTTACCCCAAAGACTTGAAAACATATCTGAAAAGATATTTGCACACCAATGTTCATAGCAGCATTATTCAAGATGGCCAGGATACGGAAGCAACTGAAGTGTCCTATGACAGATGATTGGATAAAGAGTCTGTAGTACATATATACAATGGAATATTACTCAGTTATAAGAAAAGATGAAATAGTGCCATTTATGAGAACCTGAATGGACCTCGAGATAATCATGCTAAGCAAAATAAGCCAAACAAAACGTTGAAAACCATGTGATATCACTTATATGTGGGATATAAACCTAAAAGCAACAAACAAACATGAAAAAGAAAGAGTCATGGACATGGACAATAGACTAGTGGTTACCAAAGGGTGGCAGAGATTGGGGAGGTAGATGGGTAAAAGGGATCAAATATGTAGTGACAGAAAGAAACCTAACGATGGGAAGTAAATATACAATGCAAAATATATATGCCTTATTGTTGAATTGTACACTTGAAACTACTGGATTTCGTTAACCAAAGTCACCATAATAAAATGAATCAAATAAAATAAATAAATAAATAAATAAATAAATAAATAAATAAATAAATAATAGATGAAATATGTGGCTTGCATTATATTTCTATTGGATGGCAAAGTTCAGGACAGTACCGATTTATCTGATTAGTTTAAAATCTATATTTAATTTTGTATTTTGTAGCCCCAATATTATAATCCTTCAGAAAGAAAAATATTTTGAAAGGCAATAGAGGAAGATCTAGGAGAAGAAAGATTGAGGATACATCACAGAAGTAGTGTTTGGCTTTATGTACAAAGATATCACAACTAGGACTAGGTATTACCTGCCGTACCTATCTAGTCTGGACCATCACAACACTTTCCAATGGGTTTCCTTACTTCTGTTCTTGCCTTCCATCAGGGAATAGGCTCTATACCTGTCAAAGTGCTATTTCCATGATGCTAGTCAGATTATATTCCTTCCGTGTTCAGCACCCATCAACGGTCTCCCAACATGGTCTGGGCTTTCCCCCTTCCCTCATCTCCCTCCACTCTAGTTTTACTCCCTCAATTTTGGCCACACCATCCCTCCTACTTGTTCTCTCCTTCCTGGGATACTCTCCCAGCCTGGTCTTATCCAGCTGGCTCCTTCTTATCATTCATATTTCAGCTTCCTTTGCAGTGGGTTTTCTGATTGACTCATGAAGACTGAAAACTGTGAAGCCATCCTATCTGAGTTTAAATCCAAGCTCTGTCACCAGGCAGTTGTGTGACTCTGGGAGAGTTTACTTCTCTCTTTCTCGTTGTTTTTCTGTAAAAAAAAGGGGATTAAATGAGTTATTATGTGAAAAGTGCTTAGAACAATGTCTGGCATGTTGTAAGCACTATGTTCATATCATCATAATCACTACCACCACCATCATCATTGTTATAATTAAATATTTGGCAACAAGTGTCAGGGAACTTAGAAAATGTGTAAATCATTAAGCCAACAATTTATTTTAAAGACTTTATCCTAGTAAACAACTGGACGAAAACAAAAATTTGTGTGTGTCATGAAATTAAAATCTTTAATAAGAGTAAAAATTTTGAAATAGCCTACATGTTGATTAAATAGCAATAAAGTGAAATAATGTACAGCCATTGAAATAACCGAGATTAGGAATTCTTAATTTTTTTCTTGTTCTATGTATTTCTTTAACAGTCTGGTGGAACTTAATGCATCCTTTCTCAGAATATGTTTTTAACTGTATAAATTAGAATACACAAGATCATAAAGGAAAGAGATTACATGGAAATACATTTATCAAAATATTTTTAAATGTAGTATATTAATAAATATGATTTTTATTTTTAGAGGCATAATCTAGTTATAGGTCTAATGGTTGTAATTTTAAAGTAGTGATAAATATAAATACATCAAGATATCTGTGATAGCTCAAGACAAATTTATAGGTACTGCAAACATGAGTGTGATTTGTTGCCTATGTCAGTAAATGGAAGAAATGTTAAATTTCAGTTAGAAACAGTGAAAATAAAGATGCAATCTTTTCCCTAACCCAAATTTATAAACTATCTGGTTTAAAACCCATTTAGCTATGGCTCCCAAAACTGTTTCTGTAAGGAGCCAGGTATAGATATTTCAGGCTGTGGGCCATATTTTCTCAGTCACAACTATTCAATTCTGCTGGTTGTCATGAGAAAGCTGCCATAGACAATATGTATTCAAATGGGTGTGGTTGTATTCCAATACAACTTTATTTGCTCAAACAGGTGGAGGGCCTGGTTTGGTTTGTGGGCCATAATGTGCTATCTTTAATGTAGAGTACTATTTTCTAACACAGAAAAATGAAAAAAAAAGCGGATTATAAATAATTATGCTGTGTTCCATTTTGGTGAAAAAAGTGTATCTCTATATGTCTCTGTGCATATATATGTGTATATAAACACTAAGTGTGAAGGACCTACTAAAATGTCAACACAATTATTTCTGCATGATGGAAATTTGAACAATATTTTTTCTTTATACTTTTTTTGTACTGTCTCATTTTTTTTTCAATCAATGTGCAATTTTGTTCAATCACTCTTTTTTTTTTTCTAATTAGTTGGAAGTTTTGTACAATCACTCTTGGAGCCTCCATTTCCCTCTGCCCCAAATGGGCATTATCTTATGGGCTCTTATAAAGATTAATTCAAATATTATATCAAAAATGTTTATGGTAATTTTCATATTAATTACTGGGGAGCCAAATGCCCCTGGGAGGCAGGCAGCTAATATAAACGAGGGAAAGAGGCCAGAGTGAGACAACAGGGATTGGTGGGAACTATGGTTCCTGGAGACCACATGTCCCATATAAAGGGAACAGTTGTGGCTCAGCTCCAGCCAAAATGTTGCTATATAGGATTGAGGACCCAGTGTTGTTGATCGAGTTTAATTTTTAAACAGAAATCAGAAATATAAACTTTTTAATGACACATTGATTTTGAAACATGGTTTATGCCAAACAAAATCCAGAGTTTTTCCAATAGAAGCTGGTTTGCCACTCAGCTCTCTATATATGTATATTGTTCCAAACTAGAGCAGACATCTGGGTTGGGTCTCTGAGTTATTTTCTCTTCAATGTTTGTTTCAATATGTGTTTCATGAGTCTGTTTTGTTTTCTTAATGAGAATGTAAAGGGCAGTGCACATCTGTATTGAATATAATCTAAGCCTGATTAATCATCTTGGTAAATGGTACTTGTTTGTCTATTCTCGTGGTTCTTAAATTTCACCGTCACTTGAGTTGCTTGCTAAAAATGCTAGTTTGCCACAAAACACACAAAAAAATTTGCTGATTTGCCCCAGCAATTCCACTCTAGATATATACCCAACAGAACTGGGGGCATGTACTAAAATGTTCATAGTAGCATTATTCTTAAGAGCTGAAAACTAAAATTCATCTAAATGTTCATCGTCAGTCTCAGAATAAAGTTTTTAAAATTGTGGTAAAGTCACAATTAAGATCTATACAGCAATAAAAATGAAAAAACTGCAACAATGTGGACAAATCTCACAAATAATGTTGAGCAAAAGAAGCCAGACTTCCAAGAGTATACAGTATATTTTTCCATTCACATAAACACAGAAACTAGCAAAACCTAACAAATGAGTTATAAGTGAGGATAAAAGTAATCGTTGGGAGAGGTAGTGATAAAAGGGAACACGAGGCACTTCGGGGGGGGGGTGAGAAATATTGCCAGTTGTGTGGGTGTATGAAAATTCATTAAGCTGGACACTGATCCATACTTTTCTATACATTAATATCTTAAAGAAAAATTAAAATGCTAACTCCAGGCCCCATCCCAGATTGGCAGAATCACTCTCTTGTATGGGAGCGGGGTTGGGGAGGGTCATCAACAAAGTCCTCAGGACTTTCAGTGCACTGTTAGAGAAATCCCCCTTTCAGAAAGATGCCACACTTCAACAAGTACATATTTCTTCCTCTGAGGGACTTCTACAAACACTCTTGGCTAATCTATCCAGCATCTGCCTTTCTTAGATTCTCTTGTTGTATGTTGCTGCATTTTACTAGATGCAAAGAATGATATAAAATTAAGAGACTTTATGGATACATTCAAACAGTGGCACTTGAGGCAAGAGAGAGAAAGACACCTCTGGTAACGTGCCAGCTTATAAAACATGGGTAAATAAAATTAAATGTTTATGGGGTGACTAAGATGCCATTTCCCCAGGGGAAAAAGTCTAATGTTTACCGTTGCTGAATTTCAGCTGAATTCTGCTTTCCCCGGGGAAGGAAAGCTGGGTAGAGGCAGAAAAAATATGGGGCTTTTCATGAAAGAAGAAAGGGGAGATTTGGTGACTGAGGTAAGGACAGGGAAGGTCTAGTTCTACAGACATTTAGGGAGCTGCACTTTAAGCTTGGTTTTTGTGAGTGTGAGAAAGCTGAAACTGAGAGATTCATTCAGGTTACACATTTACATTTAAGAATCAGGTTACACATTGCATTTAAGAATCCAGAAATAAATCAAATGTCAAAGAAAAACCAGGAATAAATCCCTTAATAAGCTACAGGAAAGCGAAGACCATATCTATGAGCTTCATCTTTGACTCTCCAGCGCCTGGCACCAGGCCTGGCAAATAAGAATGCTCAATAAATTCATTCATGCATTCAATATCTATATATTGAGTACCTAGTCTAGGTTTGGTACCATTCTAAGTAGTTGAGACAAAGCGGAGAGAAATCCCTCAGCTCAAGGAGCTTATGTTCTAAGTGGAGGGAGATCAACTAATCAATCACATATATAGTATGTTCCAGAGTAATAAGTACTTTGGAGAAAAATAAACCAGAGAGAAAGAATAGGAGGTTGGAAGGTTGATAAAGTTTGCAGTTTTACCTGGGGAGGTTAAAGAAGGTCTTAATAAAATTTTTAGCAAAGACTTAAGATGATAATGGAGTAAACACGTGATATGTGAGAGAAGAGCCTTTCAGGCAGAGGGATCAGCAAGTGCAAAGACCCTGAGGCAAGAGTACACTTTATGTGTTTAGGGATGTCAAGGTGGCTGAGTAGTTGGTAAGGAGAGTGACAGGAGGGTAGTAAAGAATGAGATCCAACAGGTGGTGGGACTTGTGGGTCACTCACTGTGAGAAGTTGGGCTTGAACTCTATATGAGACAGGAGCCAGTGGAAGGTTTTAGGTAGGGGAATGACTTGATCAGTTTAAATATTGATTGAATGATTAAATATGGCACCATCTACACTATAAACTACTTTAATATACGTGATTATCTTTGATCTTTATAACCACCTCAAGAGGTAGAAAGAACGGGTACTACTAGCCACATCTTTAAATGATTACATCAAAGGCTTTGGAATAAAACAGATCTGGGTTTGAATTCTGACTCAACCACATGAGAGCCAGGACTTCGTGCAAGAGTCAACCTTAGTTTTCTCATTTCTGCAATGGAGAAAATAACCCTGTTGGGAGAAGTGATTGGAAAATGCCTAGTGTAGTATCCAGCATACATTGTGCTCAATAAATGACATTTAATGCTCCTTTTTCCACTGGAAGGGGCTATAGAAATTGTTTAGGGGGAATAAATGGCATAGCTGATAGAGGCTCTGCTCATTCCTCTGGCAACCAAATCGAAGTTGTGACAGAAACAAGGAGCAAACAACAAGGAAAACTCACCTGGGATCTAGATGAAAAAGCCATACATCGAGGGAGAGAATAAGAAATTGCTTTGCAACGGCAGAAGGTAGGATGGGGCGAGGATGAGAAGCCACCTGGTCTCCAGCGGCTGAGTGGGATGGAGGCTGCAGCGGCAGCAGCTGTAGATGCCTCTTAAAGGGGCTGTGCCTGTGAGCACTTTTTCGTGGTGATGGACCTGCTCACCATGAGCACCAGTACTGGGTTGGCCGCTTGGGGGGCACCAGGGACTTACAGGGGGACATTAAGTTGTTGGAGTGAGGGCCAAGGTGAGACTCACTTTGTACAGAAGTGCTGGCAGTATCCACTGCTTCTCTGCTGAGCCTCCTTGCCCCTCTCCCCCTCCCCAGTGTGCAGAGACAGTATTGACATAGAGAGGTCAGAAAACTGGATAACAAAGGTCCCTCTGCCCAGAGGATTCCCTGAAACTCTACCTCCCCCAACTCATGGCCCCATCCAAGCCACATCCAGGTGTCTCCTCACTTAGTCAGGTACCCCTTACTGAGCAGTGCTTTGACTCACACTGGTGGCAGCTGGTCTTGGTTTCTGGGGTGGCCTTTTGAGGGAACTGTAAGCACAGAATCTGTGGATTGCTTGCTGAATCTTAACAGGTGACCCCGGAGGGCACGGGCTTGAGCTAAACTTGGCCTGCAGCTGAACTCCTCTCAGGACTGTGCTGCTGGACACCTACTTCACAAATCCACATGAATAAGACCAGGAAACTTAGAAGCTTTGCTTAGTACACAGAAACAGACACAGAAACAGCCAAAATGGGAAGACAAAGAAGCAGAAACCATTTAAGAGAACAGAATGGAGATCCAGAAATAATGGAGTCAAGCAATCTAACAGATGCAGAGTTCAAAACACTGGTTATGAAGATGCTCAATGAACTTATGGGAAGTGTAGATGAATTCAGTGAGAACTTCAGCAGAGATAAAAAACATAAAAATGGAAATAGAAATTATAAAAGGGAACCAGTCAGAAAAATGAAGAACATATTATCTGAGATAAGAAGTATATTAAATGGAATAAACAAAGTGAATTTAAAAAGAGGATCAAATGACCTATATAGAGGATGGGAAAGTCAAGGACACTCAATCAGAATGGCAAGAAAAAAGAACTCAAGACTATAATAATAATTCAAGGAGCCTATGGGACACTATTAATTGTAAAAATATTCATGTTGTATGGGTACCTGAAGGAAAATAAGACATTGAAGAGCTATTTGAAGAATAATTGTGGAAAACTTCACTAATCTGGTGAAGGAAATAGGAATAAAACTCCAGGAAGCTCAGAGAGTCCCCAAAACAGGAATCCAAAGAGGCCCACACCAAGACACATCATAATTAAAATGCCAAAGGTTAAATACAAAGAGAGAATCTTAAAAGCCACAAGAGAAAAGCAGTTAGATAAAGAGCTTCCCAGACAAAAATAAGCTAAAGGAATTTATCAAAAATAAGCTAAAGGAATTGTCAAGCCAACATTATAGGAAATGTTGGAGGGGCTTCTTTAAGGAGAAAAAATATGTATCAAAAACAGGATGGTAATAACTACATTCCTATCAACAAGTACCTAAAATGGAAAAGAATTAAGTGCTCCAATCAAAAGATAGAGTGACTGAATGGATAAGAAAACAAGACCCCACATATGCTGCCTAAGACTCACTTCAGATTAAAGACACACAAGGACTAAAAAGAAGGAGATGGAAAAGATATTGCCTTGATGGACCCTAGAGGGTATTGCACTGAATGAAATGGTCGGATAGAGAGAGATAAATATCACATGATTTCATGAACATGTGGAATCTAAAGAACAAAATCAACAACAACAATAACAAAAGTAGAAATAAAGTCATAGACACAGAGAATATTTAGAGGGATAGTAGATGGAAGAGAGGTTGTGGAGGACAAAAAAAGGCAAAGTGATTAAGATCTACAAATGGATACTTGCAAAATAGATATGGAGATGCATGGGGAAGATGGTTAATAATGTTGTAATAAATATGTAAGGGGGAAGAGGGATACTAGATTTAGTGGGGTGATCACTTTGTGAGTTATGTGGATCTCTGATCACTATGCTATACAACTGAAACTGGTATATTATTATATGCCAACTATAAATTAAAAAACCTCACCTCATTCAATTGTACAATGTAAATACAAGCAACTAATTGTCTCATACATCAATAAAGATGGTGGGAAAATTGTTCAGGTCTGAGGATCTTGGAGATAAGTTTTAGAGAGCTGCAGTACTTGGGGTAAATACAAAGGCCAATACCAGACCTACTGAATTCTGTTGCATTGGAGCCTCATTTCAAAGATTAACAATTTAAGGCGAATGTATCAATGGAGCAGCACAGCACAGAGGTTAAGTCAACTCAATAACTAAGTAAGTTACTTAACCTCTCTGAGCCCACTTTTCTTATCTATAAAGAGAGTAATAATAGCATCTACCACTGAGGGCAGCGGGGATGATGCCTGTACAGTTCTACCTGGAATGTACTAAACACTCCATCAATGTTAGCTATGAAGAAAGTTTCTTAAAATTCCATTGTTCTGTACTTAAAATTAACTCACCGTTAAAAAATAACATTCATTTAAATTACTTTATTTTTCAGTTAAAAAAAATCAACATTTAGTTTAAAAGAAACTTCATATCTAAAAAATTATGTACCATCCCAAGTCATTGTGCAGATTTCCCAGTGCCACAGATACCACTCACTTGGAGAATCACCGGAAAGAGGGATGTAAAGGAATAATATCAGGATCACGTCCCTTGCTGGTGCTTTTGTCTCAACTCTGGGACAAGTACATACCCTGTTGTCTAGGGGCAGATGGAGAAAGGTCTGGTTTCTTCCAGGGAGGTTGAAAACAAACATGTTGTGCCAAGCTCTGGAACATTTACACAAGACAAGAAAGCTCATCATGTATAGGACTGCTTTTGCCCAGGGAGATCTGGCAACCAATTAAAGTGGTTGTCAGGCTATGGGGCTTGGAGTCTACAAAAAGAGCAGATGAGCAGATCTGTAGAGGCTACAGTTTATGCTCTAGGACTGCAGGAGTGCGACTCTGAATACACAGTTCACATGGATTCTTGGCTGACTCCTCTGGGTCCTATTGCTTTTTCTCTGCCTTCTTAGGTTAAAGTACTCATTACTCAGGTATCTGTGAACAGGGAACAGAAAATTTGGCTGAGGTCCAGCATAGTTCAGTGTAATCAACTTACATCAAGCCCTCAAATACACGCTAGAATACTGATTTTGTTATTAAATAAGTGAACAGTGATTAGAAAACGAAACAGAATTACTACCAGCAGCAACCACTTATCAAGCATCTACCTTATGCTAAGAGGCTTGCTGTGACTTTTTACTGAGATTTATGCACAGTGACTCTGTAAAAGGTGGTCTCATTAGCCCTAAGGATGAGGAAATACAAGGAGATGAAGTAATTTGCCTGAGGTCACATGGCAACTTAACTGCTGAGCTAGATTCAAATCCCAGCATGCTCATGCCAAAGCCCCCTTATGCAGATTTCAGAC